>JBBPBX010068047.1:0-19246 GCA_038048925.1 Garcialebias charrua | reverse complement strand
GATGCCGTTGACAGGATGCGATCTCCGCTCTCCTGCGTGGCGTTCAAGTGTCGTAACCGCTCAACCAAACTGACAGTTGTGCAAAAGCAGTCCTTCATCATATAAGAAACAAGTCCAAACCGCGAGAGTGTGTGTGCACAGTTTCAACGAGACAGAGTTCATTCAAACAAGGTAATAAAACATTCTGGTTTTACTCAAGATGTGCTGCTGGCTGGAGCAGGGCTGAGCCCATAGCCCCCCCGGGGGCTAAATAAATGAATAAATAAATAAATGACCGCCAGGTCAGCTCCAAAACTGCTCGGCAACGGTGACGTTTTTTATACTGAAGTGGGTTGAGCCGCACCAGGGGTTGCTAGTTGAGGGGCTGGACTCAGGTTTGGTGTGGGTTGTGGCTACGGTTTGTGACGTCACAAACCGCAGGAAGTGCAATCGGAGTGTTTCTATCAAAGATAAATAAATATACTTAGAGTAAATAAACCACTGGGTGCATTTTTTTAGCACTAGGACTGTTTTTTTATGAAGTACATACCCAAAGTTCAGTAAAAAAAACATTAAAAAGTGAATTTTGTATGTGTGGTCCCCTTTAAGTTTTAGTTCAATTTTTAGTGTATTTGCGATCGCTCCCAACACGCAGCCGGCAAAAATTAAACGAGCAGACCCCCGGCGTAGGGACCGGCGGCAACGGGACCCTCTTCTGGCGCGATGGAGCGGAGCTTCAACTGTACAGCCTCGCTGCAGCCTCGCAGCAGCGAGGACCTTCTCCTTATGGATTAATTTACGGGAGACACTTGGTGAACTTTGTGTTGTCTTGACTGGAACAGCGATAACTCCCAAAATCGCCGCGTGCAACGAGCGGAGCTGGCGAACACCGGAAGAGGAACAAGCTAACATTAGCATCGGATTCGGGTGGTCTCATGCTAAAAGGAGCAGCAAATTGCGGCGCGCTCAGACGGGTTTCGGTAAGTTATCTTAAGCTAACACTAACAGTAAGTCAAATGAGTAATAAAAAAAGAGCTAATTTTAAAACAACAACACATTACAGATACTGGCTGTTACAGAGGGCGTAAACAGATCGTTGAAGGGCGTGGACTTCAGAACTTGTATCAGAAACCGGTCGTTCAAAACGAAAGTTAAAAATGGCAGAATTAAAAAGGGTATAATTGATTATCTAAGAATTATTTTGTGTATTAAAATGAATTAATATTGTCAAGATAGCACACAGACATAACATAAAAATTTTAAAGACCTATATGTGGTCCCCTTTAAATTCAAATATTTATGGTAAAGCTCATTTGTCTGAGCTGAGCATCATAAATCTGTGTCTCTGAGGTCACGGTCGACTCAGGAAGTCCAGAAATATAAAACCCGGTTGGGCGGTCGCTGCACTAATCTGGTCCAATCTGAAGAAGGTCTCATGTGCAGACCAGTGTGTTTGTGATGAGGATTACCACCAGATGACCTCACACCGTTTCAGTCTGTCCGACTTCCTGCCGACCTCGGATCGCCTTCCTGTTTTTGCTGAGTCGCTCTTCTGGGTCTGTTCAAACTGTTTACGCTCCGACCCGACACGTGTATCTGGTTCTGTCAGGAGAAGCTGACGGAACCGAGGCAGGCCTAACAAGAAACTGGGTTTTTGAATCTGAGCAGCCAGACGTTCAGAAGGAGAGAGGCAACAACGTTCTAACACCTGGATTAAGTGAAGTAAACTGTCCGAGCGTAAATCACTGGGTGTACAATAAAACTCATCCACATGAGGAATCAAACCCATTAAAAATGGCTGTCACAGCCAACTGCCCTTGGTCATCAGAAAAAAAAAAGCTATAACTGGTTTTGTTCTGTGTTTCTTTCCTGCATCTGGTTCTGACCCACCCCACCTCCACCCGTCCCACACACAGCTGGCTAAAGATCATAAACTCCGCCCCCTGATGGCTAGCTCCCAGTTATATCATAAGCCCCGCCTCCTGGTGGTGGGCTCCGGGCTGTAACATAATTCCCACCCCTTGGATACTGATTGTATCATAAGCCCTGCCCCTTGTGGATAGCTCTTGGTCATATCATAAGCCCTGCCTCCTGGTGGTTGGCTCCACACCCACTACTACGGGCGGCCGTGGTGTAGTGGTAATGGCAGTCGTCTCCCGATCGGAAAGTTGGCGGTTCGACTCCCGGGACCCGCACCATGTGTCGTTGTGTCCTTGGGCAAGACACTTAACCCTGAGTTGCTCCCGGTAGGACTGGAAAGCACCTTGCATGGTAGTCTGCCGCCACCGGTTTATGAATGTGTGTAGCATTCAATATATGTGTAGCACTTTGAGATTTTCAGTAATGAAAAGTGCGTTATAAATTGAATTAATTATTATTATTATTATTACTAAACCCCGCCTCTTAGTGGTTGGCTCCGGGCTGTAACATAAGCCCCGCCTCCTGGTGGTGGGCTCCGAGCTGTAACATAACTTCCACCCCTGGATACAGATCGTATCATAAACCCCGCCCCTTGTGGATAGCTCTTGGTCATATCATAAGCCCCGCCTCCTGCTGGTTAGCTCTGAGCTGTATCATAAACCCCGCCTCTTGGTGGTTGGCTCCGGGTTATAACATAAGCCCTACCTCCTGGTGGATAGCTCTTGGTCATATCATAAGCCCCGCCTCCTGGTGTAACACAAGCCCTGCCTCCTGGTGTAACACAAGCCCTGCCTCCTGGTGGTGGACTCCAGGTTGTAACATAAAACTCTCAACACAGATTGCATCATAAGCCCCGCCCCTTGTGGATAGCTCTCGGTCATATCATAAGCCCCGCCTCCTGGTGGTTAGCTCCGAGCTGTATCATAAGCCCCACCTCTTGGTGGATGGCTCCAGGCTGTAACATAAGCCCCGCCTACTGGTGGTGGACTCCAAGCTGTAACATAACTCCCACCCCTTGGATACAGATTGTATCATAAGCCCCGCCTCTTGGTGGTTGGCTCCAGACTTTAACATAAGCCCCGCCTCCTGGTGGACAGTTCTCGGTCATATCATAAGCCCCGCCTCCTGGTGGTTAGCTCCAAGCTGTATCATAAGCCCCACCTCTTGGTGGATGGCTCCGGGCTGTAACATAAGCCCTGCCTCCTGGTGGTGGACTCCAGGCTGTAACATAACTCCCACCCCCTGGATACAGATTGTATCATAAGCCCCGCCCCTTGTGGACAGCTCTCGGTCATATCATAAGCCCCACCTCCTGCTGGTAGGCTCTGATTTGTATCATAAGCCCTGCTTCCTGGTGGGTGGCTCCACACCCACTACTAAACCCCGCCTCCTAGTGGTGGGCTCTGAGCTGCATCTCACAAACCCCGCCTCTTGGTGGTTAGCTCCGGATTGTATCATAACCCTGCCCCGCTATTTGCTGGATACAGATTGAATCATCAGCTCCACCCACTGGTGGCTGGCTCCACACCCACTACTGAACCCCGCCTCCTGGTGGCTGGCTCTATTTCTTATCATAAGCCCCGCCCCCTCCAGGTTACAAATGACATCAACAAACCTCTTGTTTTCAACTGTTTACCAAATTTTCACTTCAGTTTTGTACTCCGAGATTTAAAAGAGACATTTCGTCCATTTCACGCGGCGTTTGTAGTTTTTTTTTAATCCCTACTGATCCAGAAACATCAGCTCAACAGGTTTTTTGTCTGTAAATGAGAAGATGACATAATAAAGGCGACGGCACGAGATCAAAAGACGAACGTTTTATCAAATGAGCGTCTCGTTCTATAAATAACGTCGTTTGAAGCAGACAACTGTTTATTATTCATACAAAGTCATTGTGACCCAGAAACAGCTCTGTTTGTGTGCGAGCAGCTGAGGAGGAGGACGAGGAGGAATAAAGATGAACTGCGAGCCGAATGATGAAGCCTGAGGAGGGCTGCAGCAAATCAGCTAATCAGAGCCGATGGAGAACATCTTCATCTCTGTGAGTCCAATCAGGACGGAGCTCTCGTCTCAAACACCTCCTGAGCCAAAAACATCTCCAATCTGAATTTAAATCCGAGTGTGGAGGACACAGCGTCCTCCTTCTCCTTCTCTTCCTCCTCCTCCTCACAAGAGGAAGGTGCTGCTTGATGGGGACATCGTTTAGTTGATTCACCGTGTTCAAATCAGCTAAAACATGACAAGGACGTGTTAACTGGAGAAACGGACAGTCACTGACGCTCCTGCTGCTGGTCCCGTCCTGGTCCGATCCTCAGTGGAACTGGAGAAACGCCACTTCCTGCGCCGAACTGAACGACTTGATTTACCGACTGTTGAACAAGTTATAAAACCAGTTACACGCTGAAAAACGAACCAAAATACCCGTTTATGTGAAATCAATCAAACCGAATACAGGTAGTACCTACGGGCCGTTCGTAAGTCGAAAATGACGTAAGTCGGATCACATACAATAAATAAATAAATAAAATAATATTTTTTTATAAATAAATAAATGTACAGTACAGGGAACCCCCGACCTACGAACGAGTTCGGGACCTAAGAACCGTTCGCAGCTCGATCCTGTCGTAGGTAGGGGGTGAAAATTGCGTCCCGTTCGTAGGTCGTTATTCCGTTCGTAGGTCGCGGAAATACCGCTAACGGTGCGCCGCGCACACATTTAACAGCATGAGACTGACATACTGGGCCATAAACATGCATAGAACTTTATTTACAAACACTTATCTAAACCATTACACCACACATGCATCCATAAACACACACAGTAACTGTACATCAGNGTAACGGATTTTTGTAAGTGGATGAGAAAACCATTAAACACAAATACAGACACAATATATACATACATATCATACCTCGCCCCTCAAATATACCATACATAAAAAACTTTCAAAATTTCACCAGTTCTCTCACACACACACGCACTACCAGTTTGTTCACATACACACACACACACACACACACACACACACACACACACACACACACACACACACACACACACACACACACACACACACACATACACATCATATATACATAATCACACTTCTTCAAACAAACCTACAAACTGTACTTTCACTCACACACAGTCACTCCTTAACTGTGTTAGGATAGGCTAAGTGCTTGGTAACTGTACAGTACTGTACATTTATTTATTTATTATAAAAAAATAAAAAATAAAAAATATTTTTTAATGAGATGCGTTCGTAAGTCCGAAACGTCATAAGTCGGGGACTACCTGTACTTCGTAATAAATTGAACAGCACACGTTGTACCTGTACCTAATTAGCCTTGAGCTAGCTAGCTTAGATTCATGTCATGAACATGGAGCGTTGTCTGAGACTTGATCAGGACCCACAACTACCAGTTTAAACTGGGTCAGAGTTTTACCAGTTTAAAGCACCTTTGAAGCTCTCGACTTAAAATAAAAAAGTCTTTGTGGGATTTAACGCTTACAGCAGCGATAAAAGCTTAAAGCGCTGATCTGAGCGTGAAGCACAAACGAAGCCTCTTTCTCACACGACGACTTCCGTTGATCCGATTTATCCTGAATGTTCCCGTTTCTCTGAAATTATTAATAATTTGTGATATTTCCTTTCAAGCGAAGCCCGATGTTCTGCGGCCGCACGGAGACGCTGCTGGACAGTGAGCAGGAGAATCAACACCGCAGCCGGTCTGCTCAAGAATAATCATATTTAAAGATCCGGTTTAATTTATTACAACAATTTAAAATGTCCTGGTTCAAGTTGCTGAGCAGCCTTTGCTCTGTAAAGATGTTGCCAAGACAAACCTGCACACGTAAACATCCCTACAGGGATGCATCAGGGTATCCCTACAGGGAGCGTCACCATGACAACCAGGCAGCATCCCCCATCCTTATCTCGGTAAGAGCAGTTTGTAACCCCGGGCGGGGTGGGGAAGACGAAGGGCAGATAGAAGATCGACCTGAAAGCCAAACGTCCATCAAGATGTAATCATAATGATGTGACAGAACCAGGTCCCTGCAACATGATTAAAACACGACGACGCCGACACACACACGGTTCACCGGCTGGACCATTCTATTTTAACACGGTTTCATGTTTTAAACCTTACAAATAATTTAATCTAATCCAGATTTATTCACACACTTTTAAACACACAGAACAAAAATACTGAAATTTAAAAAAAAAAAAAAAACGTTCCAATGTGACCGACAGTCACTCAACAGTAAAAAAAATAAAAATAAAAACAACTAGACTTCATTGAAGGCGCCGTTCACGCCAAAGATCTGTTTGTGACTGGACGAGGACGACTCTCGGCTACTACCACACCAAACTTTAGCTCATTATTAGCACAGCTGACTGAGTTATAGCCTCTTTCTGCTGGCTCACACCAGTCTGTCAGCTCGGATAAAAAGATACAGAAAAAGGTCAGGACGTTTCCTCAAACAGAGACATCAGCTGCTCCTGATTTAATGATTAAATCAGCTGAGTCTTAAAAACAGAGTTTCCCGCTTTACAACAAAGCGACAGTAAATTCAGTGTCTGTGACAATATAATCTGATATGACGTCATTTTGTGGAGGACAGACGTGTAGAAGGAGGGACGCTGCTAAAGACGCTGTGTTTACTGCCGTACATGTCGCTCCGCCCTATAAGTTGCATCTATTATACGTCACCGCTGATAACCTGGACATGTGGGCCGGTGTTGTGCCAAAAATCGAATGGCTGCAAAACGGCGGCCGCAGGAGCGTGCTTAGGACTTTAACAAGAATTTAACTAGATTAAAAAATATATTTGTCGCTGCTGCTTTGGTGTGGGGGATAAGCGCGCGGCACATATTGAGGCTGAGCCTCTCTGCAGGCGTCGCGGGTTCGCGTCCCAGACCCGACGAGCTGTTTCTGCAGTGTCTCTCCCTTCTCTCTACCCGTTTCGCCCTCTCCCTCTACAATAAAGGCCACTAGAGCCCAAAAATGTAAAAAAAAAAAATATATATATATATATATACAGTATATATATTTGTTTGCTCAACATTACAGTAAAGGTGAGTCTCAGTTTAACTTTTACTTAATAAATGCACTTTAATGGTCAAATCAGCTGCATTTTGTCGGGGCGGTGCAGTAACATGAAGCTGATTTTTTATTTTTTCAAATAATTTTATTCAGTTTACATTCTATATAAAAACACCATTTTACACCTAATATGAAAAAGAAAAAAAGCATAAATTGAAAGGTGGCAGAAAGAAGAAGAAATCTTATTTTATCTGCCCCTTTTTTCCAAAACAAAAACAAAATCAATTCAAACAATCAATTTAAACAATACTGGTCAATGAGTAATCGAACAAAAAGAGCATTTCATCACTTATCTTAAGATTTAGAGAACAATATTCATTTTAACTGAAAATTTTAATATTTTGTTAACAATTTAGATTTGATAATTTTTTTTTCAACACAAGCACTGATTTTGCATTTTTAACTTCATTTCCTAAACCGTTCCACAAATCAACTCCCTGTATTGAAACAGACGGTCCCTTTAAACTACCGGTAGTTCTGTACTGAGGTTTTGCAAAAATCTCAGTTCCCTTAAGACTATAACAGCTCATTCTCTTAATAAAAAACATTTGAACGTTTGAAGGCAGTGCGTTATTATTTGACGGTTGCTCCAGGTGAGCTGGATGAAGGTGGCTGCCTATGGCAAGCCGATTGTGTCAATAATAACTACTTGTACCTATTACATGACAAAACGCATGCCATACAAATCGAGTCAGAATGAATGAACACGGTCATATCTCAGCCAAAAAATGTTTATAAATATGGAAATAATCCATAAATACGTTGCTTCGTTTTGTAAATTGCAGGGCATGTAAATTATGCAAAAAACGTGAATTATAATCAGAAAAATATGGTAGTCCTGAGGCCTGAATAGCAGAAGCTTCGCCTTTTTTCAGGCCTTTTGGCCACGAGTTATCAGACAGCTGATGTGGTGCAACCTGTCAGAAAGCTCTCAGGTGAAATGAAACAGAGAGCCGAGGCTCAGCTGCTTTATTCCAGAGTCGTTTATAATCTGAAGGACGGCGTCTCGCTGAGCCACGACTAGTTGGACACACAAAAGACGTCAGATCTGCTCCTCTGCGGCTTCGGCACATTTCTGCAGAGAATCGACCGCAGCGACAAAGAGCCGAACGCATTTAGGAACGTTTCCACAGACCCCGAGTGTTGTGGAGTCAAGAATTACTCCGGTTTCTTCAAATCACCGGAGGGAAGTGGAAACTATGAGCAGACTCCTGACAACGAGCAGAAAAAAAAGAGGCATACGGACGAGAAACGCTGCCGGTTGGAGCAATGAAAAGAAAAAACGTACAAGCTGACTTCATGTGCAAGGAATGAGGTTGACGGTTGTCGTGTTTTGGTGCAGCTGTTAGTAATGTGCAGGAGACGTGCTGGGCGTGAAGCTGTGAGCAGATAATTCAACTCTACGTCCAGGACAGTAAATCCAGCTGTAGGTGGAGCAGCTCACAAACGCCCCCGTCTCTCCGGAGGTAAAACGCTGTTTCAAGCCTCCATTTCAGAGAAACACAGCCCACGCACCGACACAAAGACACACAAGAAGCTCTTCAGACACAAAGAGAACGGGTTCATTCTGTGAGCAAAAGGCCACTCGGTGTGAAAACGGGAGAATGTGGTGAGAGAAACAGGACGTTGGACCAACAGAAGTCATGTGAACGAGACAACAGGCAGTTTTTATACAAGACGTGACCTTTGGACGTGCACACGGTTGTTCTAGGCTGTGTTGAACCAATAGCAGAAATCTAGGCGTTATGGACTCGTTAGAACTTAGTTTCAGGTTCAACAGGCCGAGCTCATGCAAACAGCTGGAGAAGCACAGAGTAAGATGGAGCCTTGGTTTGGACATGAGCTTATGTTGTATCTGGTGGTCCTATGTTGAGTCATTCAGATCTTTCTAGGGATTATTTTTCAAAGAAGCAACTAGCGATAGTTCCAGGGCCATTTTTTGGTATTTTTGGAGACTTTTGGAGAGGTGGACATGAAAACACGTATTGCCCGTCCCTCATCCGGTGGTGGTCCGGTCCTTGGTCAGCCATCAGCCACAGCTGCAGTCAGAGCAGGTCCACATTCAGACCACGGGCTAATCCTGACCTGATGTAGTGAGTCATGTTGTACTGTGACCTGTTGTAGGCTTCCCGTAAGGTAACAACCCAGAAACCCTTAAAGGGAGAATCCAATCATCTTTGAAGTTCTGTTTGTTGGTTATCAACAGTTTGTACTTTATCAGCCATGATATCAGTCAGAGAGCAGAGAGGGTGGAGGACAGGCAAAAGATCAAGCTAGACTTCTGGAGAGCCAATCCAGCCATCCATGTTAACACGCCAATACATGTGAACGGAGCACAGGTGAGCATCCTATACGACGACGACGACGACGACGACGACGGTATTAATAGGGATGATGGTGATGATGGTATCGATGGTGAGGATAATGTCGATGGGGATGGTGTCCATGATGGTGATGATGGTATTGATGGTGAAGATGGTGATGATGGTGAAGATGGTGTCAATGGTGTTGATGGTATTGATGGTGATGATAGTGTCAATGGGGATGGTGTCCGTGATGGTGATGATGGTGTTGATAGTGAGGATGGTATTGATGGTGATGATAGTGTCAATGGGGATGGTGTCCATGATGGTGTTGATGGTAGATATGATGTAGATGGTGAAGATGGTGTTAATGGTGGTGATGGTGATGATAGTGTTGATGGTGATGATGGTGTCGATTGTAGATTTGATAATGATGGTGTTGATAGTGAAAATGGTGATGATGGCATCAATGATATTGATGATGATGGTGCCAACTGTAATGTTGGTGTTGATGGTGATGACGGCATCAATGGTGATGATGGTGAAGATGGTGTCAATGGTGATGATAGTGTCAATGGGGATGGTGTCCATGATGGTGATGATGGTGATGATGGTATCGATGGTGATGATAGTGTCAATGGGAATGGTTTCCATGATGGTGTTGATGGTAGATATGATGTAGATGGTGAAGATGGTGTCAATGGTGGTGATGGTGATGATAGCGTTTGATGGTGATGATGGTGTCGATTGTAGATTTGATGATGATGGTGTTGATAGTGAAAATGGTGATGATGGCATCAATGATATTGATGATGATGGTGCGAACTGTAATGTTGGTGTTGATGGTGATGACGGCATCAATGGTATCGATGGTGATGATGGTGAAGATGGTGTCGATGGTGAAGATGGTGATGATAGTGTCAATGGGGATGGTGTCCATGATGGTGATGATGATGGTAACAATGGTAATGATGGTGAAGATGGTATCGATGGTGATGATAGTGTCAATGGGAATGGTTTCCATGATGGTGATGATGGTAGATTTGATGTAGATGGGATTGAGGGTGATGATTATTAATAATAATAATAATAATTAATTCAATTTATAACGCACTTTTCATTTGTGAAAACCTCAAAGTGCTACACACATTATTATTTGTGTCCCCTAGGAGTTACTGTACATTATTTGACCTGACATGCTGATCTAATTTCTAATGGAACCAAGAAGTTTTGCAAATCATGGAATCTCTACAGCTTTAGTCCAGAAAAATAAAGTCAGAAGTTTGTTTTCTTACATTTGAATATTAAAGCTCTGAGACTGGTTCCAGTTTGTCTCGGCGTGCTCCAGTTTCAGCTTTGTAAAACACCAGCTCATGTTGCTGGTTGGGCCTGAAGGTTTCTCACCAGATTTGTCCATTTTCATGGAAAACCTTTCCTCTGTGATTTCATTTTTCCATCTGGCGGGTCCATCACTCCTCAGGCTGGACTTGTCCTGAGGTGTGGAGGAAACACGAGCAGCAGAGGAGATGTTTGGGCCAAAAAGAAGCAGAAAGAATCTGTTTGAAGTCGACGCTTACGCCCGGGTCTGTTTTCTAACATGAAACAAAACTTTTCGATTCCTGACGGCCGTTGTTCAGTATTTTTATTTAGACGTGTGTTTAGAGTTGGACTACATCTGTTTTCACTGGGACGCAGATTCAGTCGGAAACTTTCTGCCTCGTCTCTGCATGACCGAGTCGACGCGATGGCGTGTTTGAGAAGAGGCTGCTGGGTAAACTGGTCCTGTTCAGGATTTTAGACAAAATATTAATGTAGAAAGTTGGTGTCAAAAAAATGCAACTGCTGGGAAAAAAAAGCCTAAACGCAAAAACAGCTAAAACATGACTGTTTTATAAGATATTTAGCTACAGTTTGTTTTGGTAGTAGCTGCTTTCAACACCATGATCCCCCAAACTCTGATAGACAAACTATCTACACTTGGACTAAGCCCCTCCATTTGTAACTGGGTACTAGACTTCTTAACAGACAGACCACAGTCCGTGAAGATCCACAACTTCTCCTCCTCCACCATAACCCTCAGCACTGGCTCTCCTCAGGGATGTGTGCTGAGCCCCCTTCTGTTCACTCTGCTCACATATGATTGTACAGCCACACTTCCAGGCTGTCATATTGTTAAGTTTGCAGATGATACAGCGGTGGTGGGATGCATCACAAACAATGATGAGTCCAGCTACAGACAGGAGGTGGAACACCTGGAGAGCTGGTGCAAAGAGAATAATCTTCACATGAATGTGAAGAAGACAAAGGAGATGATTGTGGACTTCAGAAGGAACAAACACACCCACGCCCCACTGAAAATAGGTGGGTCTGCAGTGGAAGTGGTCTCCAGCTACAAATACTTGGGTGTACACATGAATGATAACCTCAGCTGGAGCAACAACACCACCAGCCTGATCAAGAAAGGTCATCAGAGACTCTACTTCCTCAGACGGCTGAGACGTGCTGGTCTGAGCAGCCCAGTCCTCACCTCCTTCTACAGGTGTGCAGTGGAGAGCATCCTGTGCTCCAGCATCAACGTGTGGCATGGAGGCTGCACAGTTGAAGAGAGGAAAGCTCTGCAGAGAGTGGTGAAGGCTGCACAGAAGTCTGTTGGAGTCAGTCTCCCCACAATCACAGACATTTATACCTCCAGATGCAGGAAAAGAGCCACCTGCATCATGAAAGACCTCACTCATCCAGCACACTCACTCTTTGCCCCACTCCCCTCAGGACGGAGGTTGAGGAGCATCAAGTGTAGAACCACTAGACTGAGGAACAGCTTCTACCCTGAGGCTGTTAGACTCATGAATAAATAAAAATAAAATAAAAAATAAACACTGCAAAATATCACATCATGCTGATGCTGATCTGTTTTCTTGTTGCTGTGTTCATCTGTGTTCATCTGTGACCATCTGCTCATACAAACTCATGTTCGTGCTGCTGTTTATTCCCACTATATTAGGCTTAGTGTATTACTAGTTGATGTTTTTCTTAGTTAGTTCTAGATGTTATTACTGTTTTTCTCTTTCATTTGTTGTTGGATGTAACTGGGACCTCGTGTACATAATCTCGTTTTCATCACATGTACCACATGCGGTGCAAATGACAATAAAGACTCTCTGACTCTGACTCTCTGAAAGTCAGAGTGCTAAAAGATCAAGTGAAATCCGTTGAAGTGTTTTGCAGTAACTGCTGTTTATCCGTTAGCAAAATATCACATGAACCATGGGACAGATCTCCTTTAAGCTCCATCTGTAACTGAATATCTTCTTCAAGTCGGCCACCGCAGCCAACACCAAGAAACTGCAGCCATTGTTTTTACAGATATCAATCCAAAACTTGACGTGGCAGTAGCTGAGAGTAATCCCCAACACACACGCCGAAGGCTAACAGACCAAAACGGCTACGACTCATCTCTCAACACAAGACGAACTTGGTCTAACTCTGGTACGAAAGGATGTGTCAGCCGACTGATTGTTGGAGGGTTTTAAAGTGTCCCGAAGCTTGAAGAGCTCAGTCTGGTTCTCCAGGACGACACGTGTAAACTGAAATAAATTACTGGCGGCCAACGAGCGTGCTGAAGCTTAAACCTAGAAAACACTGTAGCGCGAAGCTAAAATGAGATAAACTGTAGCTAAAAGTCTAAATAAGCACAACAGAAGCTATAAGCTAAAACATGGGAGTGGTGGCACAGAGGTTAGAGAAGGTGAGCCTGTGATTGGAAAGTCGCTGGTTCAACTCCCCAGACGACAATATTTAAACGTGGGTGGGAAAAGTGAAGCACCACACCTGCCTCCACTCTCTGGGCCCTTGAGCAAGGCCCTTAATTCCCCCAGCTGCTCCTCCAGGCACCCTAAATGGCAGCTCTCTGCTCCACACAGAGGGCTGTGGTAGCTCTGTGGTTGATCAGGAAGGACATTCGGTGTAAAAACAGCCGTAAAGTCTTCGTGTGAGTTAGTTCACTGTGGCAGGAACAGCCGAAAGAAGAAGCTAGAAGCTAAATATAGCATGATGGGTTTGCTGAAGTAGATTTGCAGAAACGATAAAGTGATCTGCATTTGTAAATAAAGTTAAATAAATTTAAAAAAGTTACAAACTCCTAAAGTCGCAGCGCCTATCCCCCGAATGAGCCGAATGATTAGCCGTAAAAACACAAAGTAGGCTGAAGCGGTTTGATGAAACTCGAAACAGGAAAAGTAAATATTTATTCTTAGGACACAAACCAGCAGAAATGAAAGATGGAAACACGTTTAAAGAAAAAGAGGAATTAGCTTCGATCTCATGTCTGTTTCAGAAACAACTTCGGCACCACGAAGACGATTTTGCAGGACTCGAAGTCAAACGGACCTGAGCCGAAAGAGGAAGAAGAAGCACAAGACGAGCAGGAAGCAGGACTTCCTGAGCCAGAACTTTTCAAATTTCACTTCTGCCTGGTGGGCCAACAGAAACAACCAGCAAAGCCCGAAGGTGTTTAACTGCAGCCAGCTTCAGCTGAACGGGTCCTTTCAGAACAAAAGTGTTGAATTGAGACCAAACTGTTGACGCAGCTCAGTGGGAGGTGTTCCTCAAACACCGACTGGTGTGAACAAAACACGAGGAAAACAACCAGGTGATGGTCTCGGCTGCTTTTAGCTCGTCTCTCTAATCAGACTAAAAGGAATCTGAAAGGATTCCTCCAGTTCGGTTGGTCTCCATAACCTTTGATGAAACCGTATTTTCTGGTGTATAGGTCGCACCGGTGTATAGGTCGCATTGTCCAATTATCACCAATAGATTGGAAAAATCCCTAGATAGGTCGCACCTACGTTTAGCTCTGCTGCAAATGTCTGCCACAGGAGCACACAGCAAGGCTTTTAAGAAGATTAACACTTAAAAACAATTATTTGTTTGATAAAAATTATAGCAAATATGTGTCTGAGCTGAACTTTTCCTTAATAATAATAATAATATCACATTTTTGTCATCTGTGTATGTTTCCATACAAGACGAAATTTTGACTCTGCATTTAACCCAATCACCACCAGGTGGGGCAGTGGGCAGCTATAGAAAGCGCGCCGGGGAGCAATTGGGATGAGATGTGCTGCTCAAACACACCACAAGTTATGCCGTGACTGGGGTTCGAACCTGGGTCCTTCGGGTCCCAAGTCGGTTCCCCTGCCACTAATAAATGAACGTAATTGTGAAATGAGCTGGATTTTAAAAATAGTTTCGCCGAAAGTGATAACAAGCCATATATAGGTTGCACCGGTGTATAGGTCGCAGGCCTTGAAAAAACCCATAAAAAGGTGACCTATACACCGGAAAATACGGTAGTTCCTTGGTCAGGACCAGCAGAGTCGGTCCAGATTCAGTTCTCTGCTGGTTAAGAGGAAGAACCGGCTGGTATCATCATCAGATGGACAACAGAGCAACGGTTCTTTGAGTATTTGACATGTTCTGATCTAAAACCTCTTAGAACATCCATCAAAGTTGAGTCAGGTCCTCTGGACGTTTCTTTGTGTTGAAACGTTTCTTCTTTCATCCAGAAGACGTCATAAGTCCGAGGAGCCACAACAAACCCAGTCTTATAAATAACGCCTTCACATAGTGGACCAAACAGTTTGATGGTGCTCAGAGGGTTTCTGGAGTCTGCCCTCTCCCCTGTCGACTCATCTGAAGCAGTCATGGCCAAAGTGGTTCAAAACATCAAAGTTCAAGGATGAACACCAAGACGAAACGTTTCAACACGAAGAAACCGCCCAGAGGACCGCAACTGTTAGACACCAGTTAGACCAGATGGAGACCCAACTGGAGATCAATTAGAAACCAGTTGGGCACCAGTTGTTGACCAGTTGCAGACCAGTTGGAGACTAGTTATGGCGCGTCACCACTGTCTCAACTCTCATCAGTTCAGCTCCACACCGCACCAGTTAGGGCCTGCAAACTGCTGGTACCACCTCCACTCAGCCCAGTTTATGGGACCACCTTGATCGAGGTTCCAAGCGAACCGCTCCGAGGGGCCGACTTTGATGTCAGCAGCCGATGATTGGCCAGCGGAGCTACGAGAGTGGATGACCCGCCCAGCAAAACTGCAAACTACAGCTGAACTGACACTTCCTCAAAGCTGCTTTCAGCAAAATCATTAATAGGAGGTGAAATCAGCAAAACCACAGATAAGAGCTAAAATAAACAAAGAAAACAGCTAAAATATAAATGTAGCAGAACCAAAGCTGCTGGGGTGTCTATGAGTGCACATCTAATTCTCCGTCTCCGTCCATCCCTCTCTCTGCACTCTGCTTCCATCCTGGTCCACAGTCTGGTCACTTCTCGAATTGATTACTGTACCGTATTCTCCGGTGTATAATACGCTCCGGTGTATAATACGCTTTGGCCAATTTTGGGAAATAAATCAGAAAAACCCGTAGATTATACGCTTCGGTGTATAATACGCGCTGCCGTGACAGTCTTTTTTATGGCCACTAGATGGCGCCAAACCCATTGAAACTGCAGTGATACAACCGTGACCTCAGAAACACTTCTCTGATAACTCTCAGTAATGAACTTTTTGGGAGTTATTCCTGAAGGGACAGTAATACTTTTATTACTTTTAATTTGAATCAAACATTACAAATTGTCAGAAAGATAAAGTGTTAGTTTCAGATGTCAGCATTTTATGATAAAAACTGATCTTAACACTACACACAACACTGTTAACCTGTTGGTTTGGTTAAAACAACGTCATTAAAGCGTCACATATGGGACCTATGTTAATGATAATAGCAAAAACAGATATTATTCATCTGATTATTAATTAGGACAAAAACAAAAGTCTCTTCTGAGGAGATTGTCCTGAGCTCAAACTAAAATGAGATAAACAGTGTCACTGAATCTTCACTGCAGGTTTGAGAAGAGAAATCCTTCATGAATAACATTTTGGAATAACATTTGCTATTCAGCATGAATTTAAACAGTTTGAATTAAACAGTCTTGATGACTATCAAACATTGGATGCAATAATGCTTATACAAGTAACACACAAGGTTATTCATTTGATGACATTTAAACTAACAAAATTAAAAGAAGTCTCTAGATGACTTAATTTGTAATGTACAGCTGAATTTAATTAAAATAAAACTACCTGCAGCTTAAATTCTGCAGTATACGAATTTCTTTTTGGTGGCATTTTCTCTCTTTGTTCTCGAATGTGTAGTTGATTTCTCCTGCTCTCTCTCAGTGATTTGGCGGGGGTGATGGGTTTTATAGAATACACGAATAACAGGATACGCCTCCAGCTACAGTCTGCAGGTAAACAGACTACAGGGCGCATTAGCGCACATAGCGGCCAAAACTGTTACTGCACCATTTTTGGCCAAAATGAAAAACGGCGAATCAGAGCTAAAAATGGGTCTAAAAATATGGGAAAAAATCCATAGATAATACGCTTCGGTGTATAATACGCAGGATATTCAAATGAGCAATAAAAGTGCGTATTATACACCGGAGAATACGGTAACTCTCTCCTTTTTGGTCTGCCTCACAAATTAACCCGTAAGCTTCAATTGGTTCAAAACTCAGCTGCCCGCATTGTTACCAAAACCCCCTCATTCCACCACATCACCCCAGCAGTGGCGGATCTACCATTCAGGCGAAGGAGGCCGTGGCCTGGGGCCGCCAATCAGCAGGGGCCGCCAATGAGCAGGGGCCGCCAATAAGCAGGGACCCCAGCCATCACCTACATCCCTAACATTGCTCCTGCTTGTTAATGTACGTTTAACATAAAAATAATTATAGTTACGATGAAAACTATCTTTAAAAACGCAACAGAAAAAACGGTTGAGTTCTGTTCTCCCCTACTAAAATGGACTATTCCGTCATGCGTCATGACGTCACCCACTAATCCAGGAAGTGCTGTATGCTCGCTGCTGTTTACTGAGAAGGAAGCGGGAGACAGGAGACAGAAAGCGGAGCTGAAAAACGTAAAAAGCGTCAAAAAACAATAACGTATGTTTCTTCACTACCGAAAGTGACAACCTTTTTAATGGGTCGAATTCTAAAACTTCATCAACTGTTAATGACGGTCACGAGCGGCAGCGGCCCATTTAAAAGTGTGGCGGAACCGCCGCCGGTGCTCTGTGAAGATTGCATGGGACACCGGACATCAGGATCCAGGAGGAAGTGGCGCTGAGGCAGTGACTCAAGAAGATGAAGATAAAGTATTTACAGCAAGATGAGGTACGAGTTTTAGAAATTATTTTGTAGGTTGGGTAAAAGAAATCCTAACAGTAATCAGCTGAGACAACCACTATTTTCACGTTTTCTTTCTGTATCAAAATATTAAAAGATATTCGACCTAAATCTTCTGACTTAAATAGGAGAGAGGGGATTATATATTTTACCTACTTTAGTTCTCTGCCCTGCTTGCTTAGTATACAGTATTATTAAATTATTCGGACTTTACATTGAATAGAATAGATCTAAAATATTCCACAGTTATCTATAAAAAAAAATTCTCAACCATTTTACAAAATATTTGACTGTTAAAACTTCATCAGACTATCATTGTTTTGTTATTTGGTCCATAGTCCCTCCATTAAATACATTATAAAGCACAACTTATAGCTTTCAGAGTAATGCAAAAATGTGTTTTTTAATAATGACTGGTTTGCTTTGGACAGAAATGCCACTGTTAGTTTAAAACAACAGAATCAAAAGGCTAGGATTGCTAAATTAAAATGTTATCTAAAATGTAAAAATTGATATAAATGAAAAGTGACATTCCCTGATGCATGCTCAATAATCCAGGTGGAAAAATCTGTGACATTATTTGAGTCATTTAGTTTACAGTACGTCTTACAGTCTGTGTAAGTTTTAAGGTTTAAAAAGAAGTCAAAACTTTCAGTCTTAATTATGGAAACTTGGATAAATGAGAGCCTTCACATGTGTTAAATGTAATAATGTCTTATTTTTTCTTTTATTTCCTCCAACACTAACATTTGTTGTTTTTTTCAGATGCAGTCTTTAAACATGCATCATTAAAGACCAGAAACAAGACAGAAGACAACTTTCATAGAAGTCCAGCTGAATAATCAAGGTAATTCATGATCACTTAATGCTGTAAAAAGTGTCTCATGCCTGGACATCTTGCTGTTCATATCGAGCCAGTGTGTGAATTCATCTCAAAATACCACATCTCAACTACACACACTCACTTTTCACATTGATCTAACAACTGTTCCCTGTTACAGAATATGTAATATAACGTTAAAAGAATTAAAGTTGTGAAAATCTTATAATTTAGGAAAATATATTTCTACTGTATTGCTCACATCTACCCTCTCTATTTGTTTGTGTTTATTTAGTGTTGTTGAATTTTGGTGTAAGACTTGATTTAGAGCCTTTTATTGCAATAATAAAACATCCATCCATTTTCTTCCTCTTATCCGGGGTCGGGTCGCGGGGGGTAGCAGCCTAAGTAGGGAGGCCCAGACTTCCCTCTCCCCAGCCACTTGGAGCAGCTCCTCTGGGGGAATCCCAAGGCGTTCCCAGGCCAGCCGAGAAACATAGTCCCTCCAGGAGGCATCCTAACCAGATGCCCGAGCCACCTCAACTGGCTCCTCTCGATGTGGAGAAGCAGCGGCTCTACTCCGAGTCCCTCCCGGATGACTGAGCTTCTCACCCTATCTCTAAGGGAGAGTCCAGCCACCCTGCGGAAAAAACTCATTTCAGCCGCTTGTATCCGAGATCTCGTTCTTTCGGTCACAACCCAAAGCTCATGACCATAGATGAGGGTGGGAACGTAGATCGATCGGTAAATTGAGAGCTTTGCCTTTTGACTCAGCTCCCTCTTCACCACGACAGACCGGTACAGGGCCCCTTTACAAAGGTTTGCCTGGGGCCCCCAAATGTCTAAGTCC
>JBBPBX010068046.1:7751-19246 GCA_038048925.1 Garcialebias charrua | reverse complement strand
TTGTTTGTCTTCTTTGTCTCTATGTGCTCATACCATATTATACCATACAATTTTATTTATATTGCACTTTAAACAGTGACAGGGCCAACCAAAGTGCTGTACAAACAGAAACAAACAGGCAAAGCACACAGCAACACATAACATAACGTAACCTCTAAATACGGCTGCAGCAGATCAGTGAGATAAGAGGGGGCAGGACTGTTCAGTGATTTATAGACATACATGAGTATTTTGAACTGGATTAGAAGATGAACCAGTAGCCAGTGCAGGGAGGCCAAAACTGGTGTAATGTGCTCTCTTTTGCCTGTACTGGTTAAAAATTGGGCTGCCGCATTATGGACCAGTTGTAGTCGTGCAATGGAGGTCTGACTGATACCAAACAGGAGCGAACTGCAGTAATTGAGCCTGGCTGGTATGAATGTGTGTATTATTGTCTCCAGGTTATTTTTGAACAATATGGACTGTCCAGCTTTTGCCCAGTTTCCCTGCGAAGATCAGGAAGAAGCAGATAAAGAAAATTAATACATATATGAAGAGAATCGACATTTCATCTTAACCATAAGAAACAAGAACCTGACAATCTCAACATAATCTTTGAGAAATCAGTACTGATGAATTGGAAATGTGTTAAGATCATACCTGTCATTGGCTTCTTAATTCATGGCTCTTTGCGCATGGTTATTAGACCATCCATCCATCCATTATCTTTTACCCGCTTCTTCGGGTTCTTCCTTTTTTAAATGTTTTATTTAAGCTGCAAATAGGCATACATACCTATATACTAGAAACAATAAATGTGGCTTTTCTGTACAACATTTACTGTTGATACCAGCCTCCGCTGAACAAAATAATGCTCACTGCTCATGCATAGTTAAAAAAAAAACTCCCACTATAGCCAATAAAAATCTCAATTGAGTTTGTTTTATTTTATATTTGGCGGAGTTGGGTAGACACACACACACACACACAAACACTATGCACCCAAGCAATGATCACTTTTGAAGATTACGTCGCACCAACAGGAAAAGGAACGAGCACAACTTCCGTATTTACAAAATAAAATCACCACGGGCGGACTAATCCTAGCTCTATACGGATTTATTTGTACAAAAATGCTGTCAAACTATCATTTATGACTACGCCTACAAACGCAATACAAGAAATAAATAAATAAATAAAGTATTTTATTCTGAAATGTAATACATCACTTCCTGTTGCTCAAACCATGTCCTGTCGCTCATTTACGAGAGAAGATCAAGGCAGCAGTCTCTACTGTTGTTCTCCTTCTTCCACCGAATGAATTGTTTTGTTCTGACTTCATTATTTATCACTTGATTTATCGCGCGATCCCGCGCATGCGTCTCGGAGCGGCGCATGCAGGCGGACCTGAGCTGAGCGGAGGAAGTGGAAATTGGAGTTTGAGATGCTCAGCTGCGACCTGCGGAGCGGAGCGGACCGTATTTAGTGTAATTTGGGGGTGACTGACTGACTGACTGACTGACTGACTGACTGACTGACTGACTGACTGACTGGACTGACTGACTGACTGACTGACTGACTGACTGACTGACTGACTGACTGATTGAAAGGAGAAATTAGTGTAGAAAATGTGAAAAATACAGTGACATTTGGGGGGAGGGGGTGCTGGGGGGACTCTCTCTTCACACAAAGGCAATCACATCCTATACATGAGAATTGTGTTGTTGCTTTTGTTGTTGTTGTTGTTGTTGTTGTTGTTACAGCTGTTATTATTTAAAGCATCCTTCCTTTCCCACCAGAGTTTTACATTCAGATCATTTTACGTTGATAAATAATAGTTTTAGACAAACCTTGAATATACTTTTATAAATAGTGTCCAAAACACTTTTAATGATTCACGAGATGTTTTGCTAACAGACTGACATAATTTTAAGTTTGTTTACAATATTTTCCAGCAGAACATTTTATTTAATACTAACCAATACAACTCTGTCCGTTCATGTTATATAAAACGATGTCAGTTTAAAGTCTGGCTTGAGGTGGCGGGTTATATACATTTCTTGAAGGTCTTTCATTTATTTTTAGTTTTGATTTTGTCATTTTGTCAGTTTGGGAAGCTTGTTTACACCTCCAGTGTTTTTTTATTCGTCACACTCTGTGTCCTGTGTTTAACTATACAGGTGGTCCTCGACTTACGGCGAACCAAATTTACGAACGTATCATATTAATAAAAATTAGATTTTTTTTTAATGTGTTTAAATGTTTATGTTTATGTTTATTAAATTTGTTCTTTTTTTTTACAAAAGAAACACAATACAAGACAATCCCATTAATGATACATACACAATGTAAAAAAATGAAAGGTAGCAGAAAGAAGAATAAATCTTATTATATCTGCCCCTTTTTTCAAACAATCAGATTAAACAATGATAATCTTTCACCAGCAGTACAAAATGACTAACTCTTTCTAATTTTCTAATACTAATACTAATACATAACTAATAATTGATACAATACACATTATGCTAATTCATATATATTTTTTCAACAAATTCCTTTTGATCATTTTCTTAAATGTAAACAGTGACTTGGCATTTTTAACTACATTCTCCAAGCCATTCCATAATCTAATTCCCTGGATTGAGGTAGAACGTCCCTTCAAACTAGTTCTGAATTGTGGTTTTACAAACATCTCTGTCCCCTTAAGATTATAACAACTTTGTCTTTTAACAAAATTCATTTGGATATTTAAAGGTAATTCGTTATTCTGAGCCCTATACATAATTGATAAAATATTATAATCAACCAAATCATGGAACTTCAATAATTTCAGTTGATAAAATAATGTACTGGATGGATGACAGTAATGTTTTCTAGTGATAATTCTTACAGCTCTTTTCTGTAATACAAAAATAGGCTTTGTGATTGTTTTACACGCTTTCCCCCAAACATCAATACAATAGATTAAGTGTGGAACAATGATTGTGTTATACAACAAATACAGAGCTTTATCATTCAATAGGTCTCTGACTTTGTACAGTACTGCAATCGATTTAGCTATTTTTATTCTTACAGAATTTATGTGTTGTTTCCATGTCAGTTTGTCATCAATAATAACACCCAAAAACTTCACCTCACTCACTCTACAAATCTCAACACCCTCAATTTTGAGTGGAACATCAACAGTTTTCTTTTTATTACTGAATATCATGTAATTAGTTTTTTCTAGATTTAATGATAATTTATTGATTTTAAACCAAGTTTGTATTTTGGTAAATTCTGTCTTTATCAATTCCAACATTTGTTCTATATCTTCACCTAAACAGAAAAATGTGGTATCATCAGCAAAAAGTATACATTTAAGGAGTCCTGACACATTTACCAAGTCATTCACATATAAAATAAATAGCTTTGGTCCAAGCACAGAGCCCTGGGGAACTCCACATGTGATATTACAGAGGTCAGATCTTACATCATTTATTTGTACAAATTGTTTCCTATCTTTCAAATAGCTAGATACCCACTGTAATGCTGGTCCTCTAATACCATATTTGTTCAGTTTTTCAAGGAGAATGGTGTGATCAATAGTATTGAATGCTTTTTTTAAATCAACAAAAATACTGACACAATATTGTTTTTGATCGACAGCAGTAGTTATTTGTTCCATTAATTCCATGAGAGCCATTGATGTAGAGTTTTTAGCTCTGAACCCATATTGACTGTTGCTTAGAATATTTTGTTTGTCTATAAATTGATCTAGTCTGTTCACAAATAGTTTTTCAAGAATTTTAGAAAACTGTGGTAACAAGGATATAGGTCTATAATTGTTGGACACACATTTATCACCATTTTTTAAATGTTCTTGATTTCATGTGTACAGCACTTTGTTGCAACTGTGGTTGTTTTAAATGGCTTTACAAATAAATTGTTATTATTATTATTATTACTGTATTATTATTTTGAAGCCGATTACGCAGTTTTCGGCAGTGTTCAGCAGTTTTCGGCAGTGTTCGGCAGTTGTCTTTTTGCTTCGGTTACCTCCAGCTTAGACAGCCGGCTTTGGACGGACCATCTGTCCGATCAGAGATTGCTTCGCTCGGATAAATGAGCTGGAAACGGTCGGTGAACTCTGGGGACGTCTCAGGTGGTCGAACGGCTTGGCGGCCTGGATGTTGTTGGCACTCTGAGCTAACAAGCTAAAGCACGGCCAGATGGCTTGGCGGTTGGTGGCACCCGGAGGGGCTAACATGCTAACGCGCGCAGCTATTGGATGGGCTAAAATGCTAACGCGCGCAGCCTTTTGGATGGACACCGCGGAGAAACGTCTCCCAGTAAGTTATTCACTCTTTTTCCCTTCATGAGTTAACATGCTAACAGGGCTTCCTGTAAACAGTTTGGACCGCGTGGAGCAGCACGAAGCTGCAGAGCTCGGACGTGCAACAAGCTAACATGCAAACAGACGGAGACGAGCTTGACCAGCTCAAAGTAAGAAATTTTTTTTTTCTTTTTCTTTTGTCTCCAAATGTACTGTATGTGTTTTTGGATAATTATGTAGGGTACTGTGTTAGGATAGGCGAAGTGCTTGGTAACTTGGTAACTGTTTTGTACCGTACATGTACGTGTATAAGTGGCGACTTGTGTGTACTTCCGACTTACGGCGATTTCGTGTTACAAACAGGAACGGAACTCGTTCGTAAGTCGAGGACCACCTGTAGATCATTTTCAGATCTTCATCATGTCTCTTGCTTCAGAGCAAACAGGAACAAGCTCAGAACGAAAGCTGGAGTCCACCATGCCAGGAACCTGAGTCCACAAGTCCAGTAAGGGCTGGCCAACATGTGTTTAATCACACACTCTGTGCCCACATCCACCATTTCTTCCTGTATATCTTTAATACACATTAGATGAGATGGCTTCAGGGTGGCAGGGCTCAGTCTCAGCCGGTGAGGAGTTCCATCCTCCTGCATCTGATGGAGGTCTGAGCATCTGATGGATGCTCCTGGAGGTGTTTCTGGGACTCCAGAGCAGAATCCACTGGTGGGATCGAGTATTGTCTCTGGTCTTGGCAGCCTTGGAATCCCCCAGGAGGAGCTGGAAAGTGTCACCAGGGAGAGGGAAGTTCACCTTCTCCCTTTGACCTGTACAACCTTGATGAACAGTTAAAAATCAATGGATTGATAAAGGTTGTGTTTGTTGTTTTATATTTTTATTTACTGTATATTTTTGTTCTTTATTGCTGTCTTAGAGGAACTGAGTTTGTATCACTAGCTGTGCTGCATCAGTGACCTTACTTATTAATAAGATGTGAAAAGATAAATCAACATTCCTGCAGATGCAGTTGAGACAAAGGGTTCATGCAGCCGCATGAAGAAAACAGGCGTTTGAAGATCCAGATGTTTTACATAAAAGTTGAAACGTTTGATGAACACGTTCAAAAAGATGCAGATCATTTCTGACTTTGGAGACACCTTAACAAAAATAAAATTTTATTTAATGTCATTAAAAACAAATTATTTTAATTATTTATTCATTTCTTTGTTTTTGTTCATGCATTATTTAAGAAAAACAACTTCTCAGCCCTCACCCCAATCACTAAAGTTCACAAACCATTAGTTTATAACGCAGGTTTAGCTTGATTTCTTTTAAAAGTGTAAAATACTGGATACAGGTAGTCCCCGAATTACGAGCGCTCTGATCTGCGAGGTTCCAGACTTACGAGCTGCACATTTTTGGAAAAAACGAAAAAAATACCGAGTTTTCATGTGTTTTTTCACTTCAGTTAGCAAGTTAAGCATATAAACACACGTTTCCGATCATTTTTATGCACTCAAAAGTAGTTTTTAGATGAAAATAGAGTGTTTTTAGGTGCGCTGGCGAAAACCGTTCCAATTTACGAGCGGATTTCCGGGTTTACGAGAGAAATGGCGGCCGTTCCAAATTACGAGATTTCCGGTTTACGAGCGCCTCGTTGTAACGGATCTCGCTCGTAAATCGGGGAATACCTGTATATAATACATGTTTGTCGGTGTGTGGAGTAAATGTATGGAATGGATTGAATGATGAATTGAAAAAAAGTACAAATACAATCCAGCTTAAAAAACGATTTAAAAAGGAGCTTATTTCAAAATATGTTCTATGAGTGTTTTAAAGTCTATAAATGCTATTGATGATATAAATAGTGTTTAAACAATTGTATATCTTTAAATATCATGTAAAGTGGAAACAAGTTGTCTCATTTTGGTATTTTGACAGTTACTTGATTATAAATTGATGAGTATGAAAGGGGTAGGACATTATAAGATATTGGATCACCTGCTCCTTTTCGAACAGAAAACATAACATTTGCATGTCACTTGGGCATAATTATTTGTATTAACTTTTTTGTGTTATCCTATTTTATTTCTTTTTATTTCTTGATTGTCTTTTCTGTCTGTTCGAAATAAAATAAATAAATTAAAAATAATTTTTAAAAAAGTGTAAAATATTAATTATTGTGATTTGTCCATTTTATTTTATTTTCCAAGCAGACATGGATCAGCAACACGTCGGTCTGGTTTGCACATTATCTTTGTTGTTCATGTCTCCACAACCTTTTATTGGTTTGTTTGTTTGTTTGTTTGTTTGTTGTTGTTGGTTGGTTGGTTGGTTGGTTGGTTGGTTGGTTGGTTGGTTGGTTGGTTGGTAAACAATAAGGTGCTTTATTGTCCTCAGTAGTCACACTTTTTTTTTTACACTGGTTGAATAGATCACTTTTATAAATTTCAGAAATTATAAAGAAAGACGGTTGGTTGGTTGGTTGGTTGGTTGGTTGGTTGGTTGGTTGGTTGGTTGGTTGGTAAACAATAAGGTGCTTTATTGTCCTCAGTCAGTCACACTTTTTTTTTTACACTGGTTGAATAGATCACTTTTATAAATTTCAGAAATTATAAAGAAAGACATGCATACTGGAGAGAGTATGTAAAGAATTGTTTTTTAAAATAATTTTATTAAAATAAATACATTAAATTAAAATCTTTAACGTTATTTACTCGTGGCTTCCCCATTCTTAAAAAGCAGGGCTGGATGTAGAAAACTGATTCTCCACTTCTGTTAAAGAAACTCAAAAGTGTCACAATTTAAAAAATACATTCCAAACACCCTTTAAGGTTTTAAATTAGATTTATTTTTAAAAAACCAACCACTTAATTATTACAAGTAAAATATCACCCTCCTATAGACAGCATCACTATCAACACTTATACTGTACAGCACTGGAATATGGAATATCATTCTTTACATAACTCAGTACATTTTCTCTTATATTCCTTAAATAAACTGGAAGCTTCGCGAAGAACAGCTCGATTTAAAAAGTGCAAATTTAAGTACAGTGTCTGGTTTTTTTTTTTGGGGGGGGGGGGTCTTGAACATAAAAAAACACATTGTTGATTTTAAAGTGCAACAAACAGTTTAGAGGAAATGATTCACAAACATTAATGAAAGGAATTGATGGAATCACAACATTTCAGTGAAGACACATTTAGTAATTCATGTTTTTGTCTCAGTGACAGGAGAGACAAACATCTGTTCCTGGAAGAGTCACACACGTGTCCTGTTCAGACAGCTTGTTGTCTGCACCTCATGTTCATGTTCTGTGCGCATGAATAAAGGCTTTTGTTTGTTTGTTTGTTTGTGTCATTATGATGATTGGCATTCAAACCAAACAAGACCAGGAGGAGACTTTCAGATCAGTTTGGTTTTTCTTTCTTTCTTTCTTTATGATCTTAACGAGCTGAACCCACGTGCTGAATGTGTGACTAAAAACATTTTAGTGTTTCACATCAAATTAGATCATTTTAACAACGTCCAAAAGGTAACCTGGTTGTTTTGTTGTGTGTGTGTGTGTGTGTGTGTGTGTGTTTGTGCAGGTGTGTGCGCATATAAACCACATTATAAAAGTCCATGTAAACCACAATGGAGTCTGGGTGTTCAGGGCACTGTAAAAAATGCTGTGAAGCTCCTATCGGAAAACTAAAGTGACCCAAATTTTTTTCAGATTTTTTAGAGTGCTCTGAGCTTGGCCCCAGGTCGCTAGGACCTCGGGAAGCGGTAGTCCCCCTAAACCACCACCGGGCCGGTTTGGTGAAAAAGTCCCGCTAAACCACAAAGACCAACCTGTGTGTGTGTGCATGTGTGTGTGCAGGTGTGTGTGCTCTCAGTTCTTGCAGGCCTCCTGGTCGCTGTGCTCGTCAGTGAAGCAAACGTCCACGTCACTGTCGCTCTTCTGCTCCATCATGTCCTCCATCACGTCCTCCATCAGGCCTCCTGGCTTCTCGTCCAGTTTCTTCACGGTCTGTCCGGGGTGTCTGGACTTCACGTGCCTCTCCAGGTCCCGCCTCCGGACCAGCACCTTCCCGCAGAAGTCGCACCTGTAGGGCGTGTTCCCCTCGGCGTGCAGCCGGATGTGCTTGTTCAGGTTGCTGGGGTCTCCGAAGGGCCTGAAGCACACCTTGCACTTGAGCGGCTTGTAGCCCGTGTGCGTCCTCATGTGGATCTTCAGGCCGTACTTCCGGGAGTACAGCTTGCCGCAGTACAGACACAGGTGTCCCTTCTTGGGCTTGCCCGAGGAGCCGGTGCCGGCCGCGCTCCCGGTGGGGACCGGGTCCATGCGCGCGCGGCTCTTCTCAGCCGACAGCTGCTGCGTGTGCATGGCGATCTCCCGGTCGATGCTGGTGATGGAGCCCAGCTCCTGCTGGCTCAGAGGGGGCGCGCCGAAGTAGGGCACGGAGTCTGGGTACTTGAGGAGGTTGCTGAAGTGGAACTTGAGCGGGTAGTAGGGCGAGCTGTACAGAAGCTCTCCGTTGTAGACGGTGAAGGGCATGAGAGGGAGGCCGCAGTCTCCATACGACTTGACTGCGTCAAAGTGGGGGAGGGAGAACCTCTCCGAGTCAAAGTGAAGTGCAGGCGGCACCTGGGGGTAACCCCGGGACGGGGACAGGCCGGAGTGCATCCGGCTCTCCACGTGTTTAAAGGCCGACGTCTCCTCCACGTGTTGCAGCAACGGGAAACCCCGGATGGGGTTTGCGCACGGAACCATCTGAGATGTGGGGTCAACAATAGCGGGCGCGCACTTCGGAGGGTGACCCCCGCCTCCGTTCAGGCCCTCTCCCAAGCTGCGCACTGGTTTCATGCTCCCCATGAGTTTAGTGAAGCCGCTCATCTTTCCGTTTGCCTCCTCTCTGGATGGATCCAGGACTTTGGACACGCCAGTGGGCTTAAAGGCGGAGCGCGCGCCCGGGTGGAACTCCAAACTGGCCAGCACTGAAGAGGTAGCACCCACACCCAGGAGGTGCCCCTGGTGTCTGACTGACGTCACGCTCATGTCAAGGGCCCTGTCCTGCTCCTCGGAGCTGCTTTTCTTTGACAGTCGCGTTTTGTTCAGGAACGGAGAGGAGGACACCGCCCTCCTGCCGGAGTCTGAGCCTGATGGGTTGCTGTGGCCGCTCCTGGGAGAGGTGGAGGTGTTGGAGGTGTCTCCGGATTTGGGGGACCCGCTGAAGGACTCTGCGCCTCTGGCCTGCTCGCTGCTCACAAAGCCCCGCCCGTTGCTCAGAGCACAGTGGAAGTGCACGTGGGCCTTGAGAGTGTTCGGGTATTTGAATATTCTCCAGCAGTACCAGCAGATGTAACGTTCATCCCCTGGAGAAAAACAAAACAGGATTTGAGCATGAGCTTTATCTGGATCACCGTGGACACACTGTGCGTAAAATCCAAATCCGTGCGTAAAATCCAGATGGGCTCACTTTTGGAGCGTAAAACATTCTCCTTCCAACGTTTAAACACACTCAGAGGCCAAACAACACAACCAGATGACTAAACTAATCATTTATTAAACACTTTGTATTCTAAGAGATGCATTTATTTATGTGCGTAAAATTCAAATCCGTGGGGAAATGATTCAAACATCAAGAAAACAAAGCATTCTTCTACAAGAGTCTAAGTGTAGAAGAATGCTTTATTTTGTGTGCTTTTCAAATATTGTGTTCTTTTACTTTGATAAAATACTTTAATTAAATAAAACTAGCAACACATTACGTTCTGTTTTATTTACTTTAAAGAAGTGAGGAGTAGGGAGATGAAAAATTATGTTTTTTGATACTGAGACTGGATGAGTATAGCTCTCGGCAAACTGCCGACTTCAAAAGTAACTCTTGGTTCAAAAAAGGTTAGGCACCCCTGGACACCTTCCCCTCACATAAATATTCACGGTATCAAACATAACTGAAATTCAATGGATCATTTATGAGACACATTATTGTTATGAGAATTAATTTATGTGTAAAATGCGTCACTCGTAAGTAAAATAAAACAAAATTGTTTTAGTAACCTGCAGAACAAAAAGAGTAGGCTTAAAACAAACCAATAAAAATATAATTTTAATTTTACTTCATTATTTTTCCATACCTTCCCAAAAAAAAAAAAATAAATCCACTAAACTGACTGATGGAAACCAGGCCCCGGTGGTTAAAATTCTGCCTCTAAGATCTTGTGCCAAATGGTAATAGACACCAAATGACCCCCAGTCGGGCACTCAAAAGATAATATAGATGTAATGATTTTGTAATCCTCATGCAGGCCATTGTTTATGATCCCATGAAAAGGGCAAACGCCCAGCCCAATCTGGCGCTCCGGAGCGGGGCCATTGAGCGCGGCCCTTTCCCTCATGCGCGCTTTCCCGTGGAAGTGACAGCAGCTGTTGCTTGAAATCGCAAGTCTCCAGAAACAATGGCGGCGGCCCATCTGTTGACGCCTCATAAAGAGGGGGGGTATGTCCAGGAGCGCACACGGTGTGCTGGAGAATCAGGGCAATAGACACCCCCCACATAAAAGTTAGCATTCATTAGGCTACAATACCTTAACGCACCGTGAAGCACTTGTTTTTGAATGATTATCTTTTGAACACATGAATATTAATGTCGGGGTGATTCGCGGCTGAATCTTGTTTTCTGGCAGGGAAGCTTCACTTTCTGCTTTTAATCTGTTTCAAGTAATTACTTTATCCAATGGATTATTTTCCTCTTATTCTGGGGGTGAATGTCAAATTAAAATTACTTCCGCTTGGATAAATGAGCCTTTACGGCTCGGAACAATATGTCTAAGTCAAGTCTGTTCAAGGATGTGTTTTTATCTAATCTGGATAGCCTAATAATAGGATTAGTATTAGGATTATTCCCTGCTGAGCTGCAAATCAGACTTTAATCCCGAAGCTCAAACACAGAAATTACCTTTACTAACTCACAGAAACGGATTCAAGAGATCAACACAAACCAAAAACATGTTTATGTAAAGGAAATTCACTCTGTTGGTTTGAGCCGCAGGTTTCATGTCTTTCTTATGAAATAGTTTTTATTTTTTTTGTCCTCGTTTTTATTTTATTTTAATGCGCAAAAGCAAACATTTTGAGAATTTTTTTTTTTTGTTACAAATTGATTTTTTTAAATCAAACTAACACAACTTGTTGGAACGATCCAAAAATTGCT
>JBBPBX010068045.1:0-19246 GCA_038048925.1 Garcialebias charrua | reverse complement strand
CACTGCTTCACCATGCCACCTGTTTAGATGTTTAAAATGTTAGGATACATTTTTAAAAACAAGAACCTCATGATGAAAGATATATCACAAATTAACACAAAAACACATAAAAGCTTGGGCTCAAGAAACTATTTAAAAATATATTTTTATTTTATGTTGGCTGCTCCTTTCTTCAGGGGTCGCCACTAAGTCACACGAAGACTTGGCGATTATTTTTATACTGGATGCCCTTCCTGACACAACCACAGACCACCGAGCTACCACAGCGCTCTGTGTGGAGCAGAGAGCTGCAGGACACCTGGGAGAGCAGATGGTGGGGGTTAAGAGCCTTGCTCAAGGGCCCAGAGTCGAGAAATGAGAGTGGAGGCAGGCGTGGGTGTTTCACCTTTCCCACCCACATTTTGATGTTGTCGGTACCGGGAGTTGAACGGACGATCTTCTACAGGGCCCTCCTTCTCAAACCTCTGTGCAACATCTCCCTACTAAATTATTTAAAAACTATTTTAAAAATACATTCATGGCATAAAAATAAATATTTTATTTGTGGATGATTTACCTGAAAAAACGGGCAAATTTTTTCTATTAAAAATAATTTTAACTGCTTTCATTTGTCACAAAGTAGCCGGTCCTTTCATAGTTTTATGGAACATGGCTTCTAATTGTTGCTTGTGGGCTGAAAAGCACGTTTTTGCAAAACTGCAAACCAGAAATATTTTAATAAACTAATTCTTTGTAATAATACTTCAAATAATGCCATTTTTTTAGTACAATAAAAACGTTTTTACTGTACTGCATACAGTATATTTTTGTGAGAGTTTTGGCATTCTAGCACCAGAGGGCGCCAGACCTACACAACTGTGGACAATGGACACTGATGAGCTTTCCTGCGGCTGATGCTGAGATTACTTCGACGATGACATGATGTGGGAGTGGAAGGTAATGAAGAAGCAGACATTCTTGCAAAACAGGCATTAAAATAAAATATATATTATGAAATTCTAAAGATGAATGTAAAATGATAATAACTAATTACAGTATATTAAAGGGGACCACAGATGCAAATTTCACTTTTAAAATGGTTTTTTACTCTACTTTGGGTATTTACTTCTTTAAAAAACAGTCCTAGGGCCAAAGAAATGCACCCAGTGGTATATTTACTCAAAGTAGATTTATTTTTCAGGGATATAAATGTCTCGTTTTGAAATCCTGCGGTTTGTGACGTCACAAGCCGTAGGACAACCCACCCCCAACCTGAGTCCAGCCCCTCACCTAGCAACCCCTGGTTAGGCTCAACCCACTTCAGTATAAAAGACGTGATGGTTGTTTTTCATGATTTCATCTCATCTTTTGTTTAAATGTTCTTAATTTCATGTGTATAGCACTTTGTTGCAGCTGTGGTTGTTTTAAATGGCTTTATAAATAATAATAATAATTTGTCACATTTGTCATCTGTGTATGTTCCCATACTTGACAGACGAAATTGGTCTTCTGCATTTAACCCAACCACTACCAGGTGGTGCAGTGTAGTCGCGCCCGGGGAGCTGGGGAATAGACACCCCAGGATGGTGTGCCGTGGCCGGGGTTCGAACCTGGGTCCTTCGGATAACAAGTCCGATTCTCTGCCACTACACCATCTTGGCCCTATAAAGTATAATTGTTATTTTTACGTTTTATTTCAATTTTTAGCGTATTAGCGATCGCTCCCAACGCGCAACCGGCCGACATAAAACGAGCAGACCGCCGGCGAAGGGACCATCTGCGTGCGGGAGCTGCTGGCTTTTGAGGACCGTGGGTCTTGTCAGAGGTTGCATACGGATAAATTAACTGGAAACAATCGGTGAACTTTGTGTGTGTCTGGACTGGAGCAGCGATCGCTCCCAAAGCGCCGCATGCAACGAGCGAAGCTAAGCAGGCGGTGTGCCGGAGGAGGAAGAGCTATCATTAGCCTCGGATTCGGGTGGGCTAATGCTAAAAGGAGCAGCTAATGGTGGCGCGCGCAGACGGCTTTCGGTAAGTTATCTTAAGCTAGCACTAACAGTAAGTCAAGTGAGTAATAAAAAAAGAGCTAATTTTAAAACAACAACATATTAGAGATACTGGCTGTTACAGAGGGCGCCGGGCGGAATTAATGTAAACAGATTTTTGAAGGGCGTGGCCTTCAAAGCTCATTATCATAAACCGGTCGTTTAGAACGGAAGTCAGAAAATGCATAACTAGAAAGGGGATATTTTATTATCTAAGAATTATTTTGTGCATTAAATTGAATGAACATGTTCTGGATAGCCCACAGACATGCCATAAAAATTTATAAAACCAATATGTGGTCTCCTTTAAGAAAATATGGCATGAAAACTGGGACATGAACACATAAGACACTTACAGAAAATAGGATATACAAGGAAAACAGGAAGAAATGGGGCAACTAGAATCAATAATTACTTGTATCTGAATAGGACATGTAGGTCTTAATAAATATCTTAAAGTAATTGGAAATAATTACTTTACACCCTCCTTCATGTTCGTGCTGCTGTTGATCGGCAAATTGTTTTTGTACTATTAGTGCTTAGCGTGTTTAGCATATTTCTTAGTTCATATCTTAGATTTTATTACTGTTTTTCTTACAATTTATACTTTTGTTGGATGTAACTGGGCCCATTTGTTCACAGTTTTGTTCCACCACATGTACCACATATGATGCAAATGACAATAAATAAATCTTGACCTTGACTTTGAACACATGCAACAGGACTTTGTGATAAATTTAATGTCCCTGAAATGGTACAGCATGTTTTTATGAAATGTTCTGGTTATGAATCAAAAAGAAGGTACTGTATTTCAGAATCAGAATCAGAATATCTTTATTGACATTGCACCAGGTAGCCTACAATGTGAACATGTACGCACAGTCATCCTGAAGGGGGACTGAGTGTGTGAAGCTGCAGCTGATTATCAGCGTGGCCATCGCATCCCTTATCAGAATGATAATCTTAGATATGAAAAAGGAGAAAACCATGAGGATAGATAGTGGTATTACAAAAAAGATCTTTCACATCTTGACATGACATGAGACATCAAAAAACTCTACCAGCAAGCACATTCAAGACAAATTACATATGCATTTGAGGTCCAAGCGGTGAGATTTAGTCCATGAGCCTTTTTTCAGATCAGCCACAGTTCTGTTGATGTTTCCAGCAAGCGTTTCTGATGAGCGCTCACAGAGAGTTCTCCGGGGAGGGGGGAGGCGGGGTGCTATAGATGCAGCTGTTGTCCTTGGTTACTCATGACCCAGGAGAAATTTGATAATCAGCCCTTCCTCAAGGCTGTTTGGGGAGTCTATCCATCCATCCATCCATCCATCCATCTTCTTCCGCTTATCCGGGGTCGGGTCGCGGGGGTAGCAGCCTAAGTAGGGAGGCCCAGACTTCCCTCTCCCCAGCCACTTGGAGCAGCTCCTCCGGGGGAATCCCAAGGCGTTCCCAGGCCAGCCGAGAAACATAGTCCCTCCAGCGTGTCCTGGGTCTTCCTCTGGGTCTCCTCCCGGTGGGACATGCCCGGAACACCTCACCAGGGAGGCGTCCAGGAGGCATCCTAACCAGATGCCCGAGCCACCTCAACTGGCTCCTCTCGATGTGGAGAAGCAGCGGCTCTACTCCGAGTCCCTCCCGGATGACTGAGCTTCTCACCCTATCTCTAAGGGAGAGTCCAGCCACCCTGCGGAGAAAACTCATTTCAGCCGCTTGTATCCGAGATCTTGTTCTTTCGGTCATAACCCAAAGCTCATGACCATAGATGAGGGTGGGAACGTAGATCGATCGGTAAATTGAGAGCTTTGCCTTTTGACTCAGCTCTCTCTTCACCACGACAGACCGGTACAGCGCCCGCTTCACTGCGGACGCTGCACCTATCCGCCTATCGATCTCACGCTCCAGTTTTCCCTCATTCGTGAACAAGATCCCGAGATACTTAAACTCCTCCACTTGGGGCAGGACCTCCTCCCCGACCCGGAGAGGGCATGCTACCCTTTTCCGGCTCAAGACCATGGCCTCGGATTTGGAGGAACTGATCCTCATCCCGGCCGCATCACACTCGGCTGTTTGGGGAGTCACATTGCAATAAGTTTGATTGTTGAATTTTCTTCAGGCAAACAGTTCACTTTTTCTGCAGCCTCTAGTGTCTGTTCTGGACTATCAAAATCCAATATCCAATATGTTTTAATCCTTCCACTGAACCATGCAGTGAATCCCCATCCAGGTAGAATCCCCCTTCGCTGACAAGTCCCAAAGCTCATAAAGCAGCTGATTTATTGAGGTCACTGCACAGATCAAACTTTCACTCTGCCTCTTCTTTTCCGATAGGACAGTGCTTCACAGGTGCCGATCAGTAAAGCTGCTGTCATCATAAATCCAATTATGTAAGCATCCTCCACAGACAAGACTGACCGATACATGACCTTCCACACGTCCATCATCACGTATCCGCTGGAATTTGTCTGCGACGGGCAAGCTGGTTCTCCCGGACCTTGCTTTGTGGAAAATAAATAAATAAATAAATAAATAGAGTTGATCATCCATGACATAGAATACATAATCAATTTGCGTTCAAGAGATGAGTGTCAAGGAACTGCAGACAAGACAAAAGAGCCATGCAGGGTGAGGAAAAGTTGGGCAGGAAAGGAGAAAAGCTGCCGCTTTGACCAGAGCTCAGGGAAAAAAAAGAAAAAGAAATACAATGAACATTAGATTTAAAATGAGTAACATTTTTAGTAGTGATGTCAGTAAAGTAAAAGCTCAATTTTTTTCTTGAAAAACACAAAGAGAATTTAGAGAATTTAGTTGAATTATTAAGTTGATTTCACTAGTTTGTTTATTTATTTTGTTTTGTTTTGTTTGTTTATCTCATAGTTCAGTAGGTGGCGGTAATGCACCTTCACAGTTGGTCTGCCAACCACTATAAAACAATACAAGAAGAAAAAGTACTTTGGCTGGACCATTACCCTGCTTTATGGTTTCGTGCTCTCAGCCCTTTGAGTGTTACTTTAACATTGTGAATATTTACCTGTGCTATATGATCTTTCCAGTGAGCCACCTGTGCCCTTGGATCCCCACGTGAACCTCTGGTTGGTTCACTAACTATCTCTCAGATCGGAGGCAATGTGTTCAACATAATGGTAGCCTACCTCTTCCAGTTATCTTACTGTTAACAATGGTGTACCACAAGACTCAGTCTTAGGACCCACCCTCTTCACACTCTACATAGGTAATGTTCAGAGCATCCCTGATGCATCTTTACATTTCTATGCTGACGAATCGATACAGTTGTTTATTGGTGAGCTAAAACAGTTGCTACGGCTTTCTAGTTTTTACAATCCACATTTGACATCATCCGATTTGTTCAGTCTCAAACTTGTCCTAAACACCAACAAAACCAAAGGGATGTTGTTTTCAAACAGGAAGTCTGTTCCAGCAGTCCTTCTTTCTATTTTATCTTCAAATGAGTCAGAGTATACAGTGGGGTATAAATGGTGCTCCCTATTGAGTTAGTCAATTCCTACAAATATTTGGGTATCTTGGTCGATTGGCTTCTCTCTTTTAAGCGCCACATGGAAAACTTGGTAAAGAAACTGAAAGTTAAACTGGGTTCCTTTTCAGAAATGGATCCTGTCTAACTGAATGATAGGAAACGCCTAGTAACTGCAGCTTTCCTTCCCTCCATTGGGGGCCGAGATGCGGTAGAAGTAGCGTAGCCGACTCAGGACCCGAAAGCCCCAGGCTCTATCCCCAGCCACTCCCACATGTCGTGGTGTCTCTGAGCAAGACACTCAATCCCCAAATGTGCCCACACAGCTGCCCATTGCCCCACCTGGGTGCATCCCAGGTGCAATGGGTTAAAGAGAACCAATTTTGCCATTGTATGGAAACATACAATGATGACAACACATAGCACTTACTTACTATGGTGACATTATTTACATGAATGCACCCACAAGCACCCTGCAGATGTTGGACACTGTCTATCAAGGTACGCTAAGATTCATAACTGGCTGTAACTACTACCATACCCACCATTGCACCCTGTATTCATTACTTATTAAATTATTTTTTACATTTTTGGGCTCTAGTGGCCTTTATTGTAGAGGGAGAGGGCGAAACAGGTAGAGACACTGCAGAAACAGCTTGTCGGGTCTGGGACGCGAACCCGCAACGCCTGCAGAGAGGCTCAGCCTCAATATGTGCCACGCGCTTATCCCCCACACCAAAGCGGTGGCTGGTTGTCATTACTTAACGCAGACTCTCACACTGGTACATTTTCATCTTTAAATCACTTCTTGGTCTGTTGCCTTCAAACATCTCTTCTTACATGTCTCTGCGTGAGTGCAGCTACAGCGTGCATTCTCAGGACATAATTACCTGCAGTGTACCCTCAGAGAGGACTGAACTAGGCAAAAGGACCTTCTCCTATTCGCTCCTGCTTCCTGAAACATATTACAAAAAGATCTGAAGGTCTCAACCTTGACCGCCAAGGGGCTAAACATCTTCTAAGTTCGTGGCAAAACCCAACGCAGACATGTTTCAGATTTTATTTTCTGTATCACTTTTCAATGTACATGTAGCTGTTTTAGTTTAGTTTTTTTAACATCATTTTCTTCCATTAATTTTTTCTTCAATTTATATGCTTTATTTTATGATTGTCTACTATTGTCATTGTCGTCTACTGTTGTCAAAGCTCCATGAGACTGACCTGTATAATTAAAGGTTGAATGAATGTGCCCCTTCCAGCTGCTCTCCTGTGTCTCCAGTCACACGGTCTCTAGTGATCTCTGAACTCTTTCTTTACAACAAAGAGTTCAGGAACCCTAACTATCAGCTACCATCTATCAGTAAGGATATTGCATATTCTGAGCAAAACCCCCTGAGTCTTATTCTGGACCTGAACCCATCTCCTTGCTCCACAGGGTTCCTGTTAAGTCCTGAGTTGAACACTGTAAAGAAAAGCACTGAATTGAGCTGTCTCTGTCTGAGTTATTCATCCTCTGTTCTTTCACAGTGGATATTCTGTCATTGTGACAATTTATAGGTCCATATTTTCAGATATGAACAAAATGCATCTTGTGAGCCAGAAGCAACCCTTGAGCCAAAGCTGTCCATCTCTGTGTTCCCTAAATAACAAAACCTTAATAGTTAAATTATTGAAAACAAACATTCTGAATATTTAAGTAAATGCAAACAGTTCATACTGTATTGCATTTATCTGTTTCCTAAAGACAATGCTGTTTACATTTTAGAATAAAACAAGCATTAAGTTCTTTGCTATGGTGTTTGCGTCGTCATTATTGGGCTATGGGTACATAGGAAAAATTAAATAGATAAGTTTTAGTATAATATTTCATCATGAAAATGCTAAATGTGTACAGTAGGAGGCGGTGAAGAGACGACACAGGAGACGGGACGTAAGTCTTCACTTTTAATCAACTCCTACTAAACTGGCGGGAACCCGCCCAACACCGCATTATATACCAACATAACATCCGGTCCTCTGGACCTTTCACAATAAAAGCATCCTGTAATACATTCGGTCCACTGGGTGTGAGTAGAGCCCCCTAGTGGTCCACCACACACGCCCCCCCAGAACACCCAGTAAGGTCCATCACTAGTCCCGCATTTTAGGTTTGATCAAACGACCCGAACGGCTGAACCTGGGCCCTGCGGAACCAGTCTCATGAAGCGGGCTACGAGGAGGGTCCACAGAAGATTCGGGCTCCAATGGACGTTGAGAGTCTCTGGAAGAAGGATCGCAGTCCATTAGCAATGTGGATGGAGGTCTGCCCCTGCGAGGAGCCTGGGCCGTAACAACCGGATCATCTGACACAACATGAGCTGGTTTAAGCCTATCGATACAGACAGTCTCAGTACGACCCCCTAAATCTAAAAGGAAATGTTTCGGGCCTGGTTGAAGAACCCGAAACGGTCCATCATACAAAGGCTGTAGTGGTGTCCTGTGTGCATTGTGTTTGACAAAAACAAATTTAGAGGACTCCAGACTCTTAGGGACAAACGACTGCGGTAAACAATGGTGTACCGGGCCGGGGACACGAAAAGGGGCCTCCTGAGGTGAAAAATGTGGCAACGGTGGGGCGAATTGTGGTGAGGGTACCTCAGGTAAAAACTCACCGGGGACGCGCACAGGCTGACCGTAAACCAGTTCAGCCGGGGAAGAGCTCAGGTCTTCTTTGGTTGCGGTACGTAACCCCAACAAAACCCAAGGAAGACGGTCAATCCAGTTGTCGCCGGTCAATGCAGCACGAAGTGCGGCTTTCAATGACCTGTGAAACCGTTCACACAAACCATTAGCTTGGGGGTTGTAAGCGGTGGTCCTGTGAACGTTAGTCCCCAGACCCTTGGCCATGGCAGACCAAAGTTCAGAAACAAACTGCGGGCCCCTGTCCGATGTAATGTCTGAAGGGGGGCCGAAACGCGCCACCCAGGTAGACAAAAATGCCCGGGCCACCACTGCAGATGTCGTGGATGTCAGAGGAACCACCTCAGGCCACCTGGTGGTCCGGTCTATTATAGTCAGCAGATGAGTAAAACCCTGTGATGGAGGCAGAGGGCCCACCAGGTCTACGTGCACATGGTCAAACCGCCGACCTGGGATGGAGAAGGGTTCCAAAGGTGCTTTGGTGTGCCTGTTAACCTTAGCACGCTGGCATGGGACGCACGCTGCTGCCCACTCCTTAACCGCTTTACGCAGACCGGGCCAAACAAACTTTGAACTGACCAGTTTCACCGAGGCTCTAACACCTGGGTGAGAAAGGGAATGTAAGGAGTCAAAAACGCGGCGTCGCCATGAAACTGGAACCAGGGGGCGGGGCCTGCCAGTAGAAACATCACAGAGCAGGAGGGGACCTCCGTCATTCACCTGCCGTTCCTCCAACTCGAGGCCCGTGGGCCCGGACTGGAGCTCGAGTATTTCTGCGTCGCTACGTTGGTCCGCAGCCATAGCAGAAAAATCGATGCCAACGTATACGGGAGAGATCAGCACCCGGGAGAGACAGTCGGCCACCACGTTGGATTTTCCAGCCACATGCTGAATGTCTGTAGTAAATTCAGACACCGCTGCGAGGTGGCGTTGCTGGCGAGCAGACCAGGGGTCAGAAATTTTTGACATCGCAAACACCAAGGGTTTGTGGTCAACATATGCAGTGAACCGGCGGCCCTCCAGGAAAAACCTGAAATGGCGTGTGGCCAGGTAAAGCGCCAGCAACTCTCTGTCAAAAACACTGTATTTCAGCTCATTGTCCCGTAGCGTACGGCTGAAAAATGCAAGCGGCTGCCAAACCCCGGAAACCTGCTGTTCTAACACAGCCCCCACCGCAACATCAGATGCGTCGGTTGTTAAAGCTATTTGCGCCGCTGGGGATGGATGGGCCAAAAGGGCAGCAGTGGCCAGTGCAGCTTTAGCATCACCAAATGCCTGTAGGCGTTCTGGTGTCCAGTCCACGCTGTCGTTGGGCTTTTTCTTTTTCAGCGCTCCATAGAGCGGACGCAGCAGTTGTGCTGCCCTGGGGAGGAAACGGTTATAGAAGTTAACCATTCCCAAAAATTCTTGTAGCGCTTTAACAGACTGGGGCTGTGGGAAATCTGACACCGCCTGCACTTTGTTTGGTAACGGGACGGCACCACTTGCAGAAATGCGGTGGCCCAAAAAGTCAATGACTGGCAGCCCAAACTGGCATTTCGCTGTATTTACAATCAGGCCATGTGCTGCCAGGCGCTGAAAAACCTCACGGAGGTGGGACAAGTGCTGCTCAGCCGAGCTGCTAGCCACCAGGACGTCATCCAGGTACACAAATACGAAGGACAGACCCCTTAGGACTGAATCCATCAACCGCTGAAATGTTTGTGCTGCACCTTTAAGACCAAAAGGCATGCGCAAAAACTCAAACAGGCCGAAAGGCGTGATAACAGCGGTCTTAGGGACATCCTCCACATGCACAGGAACCTGGTGGTACCCCCGTACTAAATCTACTTTAGAAAAAATGGAGGTCCCAGCCAGGTGCACTGAAAAATCCTGGATGTGGGGGATGGGATAACGATCGTTCTCTGTGATGTTATTAAGGCGGCGGAAATCCCCACATGGACGCCATTTGCCGTCTGCTTTGGGCACCATGTGCAGGGGGGAGGCCCACGGACTGTTTGAGCGCTGCACGATGCCTAAACGCTCCATGTTAGCAAACTCTTCCTGTGCTATTGCTAGCTTAGTAGCGTCGAGGCGGCGTGCACGTGCGAACACCGGGGGGCCCGTTGTGGGAATATAATGTTCGACCCCATGTTTTGTGTTTGTGTTTGCAAAATCAGGAACAGTCAGTGAGGGGAACTCAGACAATAAACGCTGAAACACGTTACCCGAAGCTAAAAAGTTAGCATGCATTAAAGGCCCAGCTCCTCGCGTCTCACAAGGCAGTGACGAAAAAGACACAGCGTCGATCAAACGTCTGTTAGCTAAATCAACCAGGAGCCCGTGAGCACAAAGAAAATCAGCCCCTAAAATAGGGACTGAGCTAGCAGGGACTGAGCTAGCAGCTACAACAAAGTTCCACTGGAAGTCCCGTTCATGGAAACGAACAGTCACCAACCTTTCGCCAAACGTCTTGATGGGATAGCCGTTAGCCGCGGTTAGCTGCGGACCGCAGCCTTCTGCTAACCTGTCGGAGCCAGTCGGGGGAACGAGGCTCTTCTGCGAGCCGGAGTCCACCAGGAACCGCCTCCCCGACCTCGTGTCTTCGATGAAAAGCAGCCTTTCCTTGTCGCCAATGGCTGCGACTGCTAGCGGCCGCTGGCGTCCTCGTTTCCCTGCGGCTTGAAACTGCACGGTGGGACGCATCGTCGTGCCTTGGCGCCAAAACGTTGGTGGAAGAAACAAAAGGCAGCTCCTGACCGCCTGAGGGCGACCCCCGCTACGACCGCTGGCTTGTCCGGCGCTGAGGGCGATGCTCGAAGCTCAGGCGCTGCTGGAGATCCAGGGACCGCCGCTTGGACCGTGAACGTCCTCGCAGCCAGCAGGATGCGGTCGGCTTCGCGGGCCAGCGAGCGGTAATCCTTCTGCTGCAGGAACGGGGAGTTGGCCAGCGCGGTGCGCACTGGAGCCGGGAGGCGGCGGAAGAAGAGGTGGAGAAAGAGAAATTCACAGTCAGCTGAACCCCTCAAAGACAACATTCCTTCCATGAGCTCAAGAGCTGTTCCATCGCCCAAATCGGAGAAGGTAAACAGCTTCTCGGCGCGCTCCGCGTCTGAGAGCGTGTAACGCTGCAGAAGGAGCTCCTTGAGGGCGTCGTATTTTCCCTGTGCAGGAGGGTCTTCGAGCAGGCTCATTACCCGCTGGGTGGACAATGGGTCCAGTGAAGCGACCACATGGTGGTACTTTGTGTCGTCTGCAGAGATCCCGCGAAGAGCAAACTGTGATTCGACGTGTGCGAACCACGACCGAGGTGCGTGCAGCCAGAAGTCCGGGATTTTAACGGCCACCGCAAAAGCGTGCGGGGCCGCCGGTGGAGGTTCCACAACCGCGGACAGCTGAGGAGAGCTGGCTTGACCTTCAGATGTCGTCATTTCAATTCACAAGGGTCACCAGATGTAGGAGGCGGTGAAGAGACGACACAGGAGACGGGACGTAAGTCTTCACTTTTAATCAACTCCTACTAAACTGGCGGGAACCCGCCCAACACCGCATTATATACCAACATAACATCCGGTCCTCTGGACCTTTCACAATAAAAGCATCCTGTAATACATTCGGTCCACTGGGTGTGAGTAGAGCCCCCTAGTGGTCCACCACAACAGCAAAATTTATTTTTGCTTTATGTTTATAGAAAAAAGTGACCTTTTAAAATGTCAAATTTCAAGGTTATGAAAGTGTCTTCCAACATGACTAGCTTTTCTTAGTTATTTACATTTACAGAAATGTCAAGAAAATATAAAACAAGCACTGCAGCTAATGTTCTCACAAGATCCCATTCATAAATATCAGCACATCTCTCCCATTCTGTCCTCATTGCATTGGCTCCCTGTGGTTTTTAGAAATGTATTGTTTGTTTTTAAATCCCTGAATGGTCTTGCACCATCATATCTATCTGAGCTTCTTTAATTACCCTCTATATCCCTTCTTGCAATATCAGATCCTTAAATATGTTACTAGTTTCCACACCCAGAGCTCTACTGGTGACAGTAGGAGGAAGGGCTTTTATGGTTAGCGCTCCAATTTGTGGAACGCGCTCCCTCTAAATATTACTTTAGACAGGCCTCTTCATTATCTTCTTTTAAATCTTAAATTAAACTCTCGAGCTAAAACAGTAGCTAAGGCTTTCCAGTTTCTGCAATCCGCTTTTGACATCATCCAGTCAGATTTGTTCCATCTCAAACTTGTCCTAAATGCTGATAAAACAAAAGGGATGTTTTTTTCAGTAGGAAGTGGGTCCCAGAAGATCTTCCTCTGATTTTATCCTCAAACTGTGTCCCTATTGAGTTTGTTGATTCCTATAAATATTTGGGTATCCTGGTCGATTCACATCTCTCTTTTAAACTCCACGTGGAAAACCTAGTAAAGAAACTGAAAGTTAAACTGGGTTTCTTTTTCAGAAATAGATCATGTCTAACACTGAATGCTAGGAAACGCCTTGTATCTGTGACTTTCCTTCCCTCCATTGATTACGGTGACATTCTCTACATGAATGCTCCTACAAGCACCCTGCGGATGTTGGATGTGTCTATCATGGTGCACTAAGATTCATAACTGGTTGTGATTATCGTACCCACCACTGCACCCTGTATTCACTGGTTAACTGGACATCATTAACCTCACGCAGACTCTTCCACTGGTACATTTTCATCTTTAAATCACTTCTTGGTCTGCTGCCCTCATACATCTCCTCCTACATGTCTTTGCGTGAGTGCAGCTACAGCGTGCGCTCTCAGGACATGATTACCTGCAGTGTTCCGTCAGTGAGGACTGAACTTGGAAAAAGGGCCTTCTCCTACTCTGCTCCTGCTTCATGGAATATCTTACAAAAAGATCTGAAGCTCTCGGCCTTGACCTCTCTANTCATTGTACGTTTCTGTGCGCATACTGCTATACGTTATGTGTTTTGATGTGACAGGTGTGTCCAGGGTGTCTTATATCTGTTTTATTAAGTGTTTCCCATGAGTCGCTGGTCTCACAGCTAGTCTCACAAGGTGCTAGATGTGTGTTGCTGTCCTGTCTGCAGCTGAGCAAAGACACAAGGCATTATTAGCCAGGTGTTAGATTGGGGTTAACATCTTTTTTGCAAAAAAGGAGACAAGGGAATCTGTTTCTGCAAGAAATGTATTGAAATGTTTGTCTTTGTTATGCTACACAGACATTTTTCTGCATTTATTCACATATTTTGTATTCTTTAAGACATTTAGTGTCAAACTGGGTGAACTAGTGTATTCTGTGGCATTTATACTGGAAGAGACTTATGAGGCTGGAACACAGTCACATGTTTTACATCTCACATTCATGTCTGTTTACCACAGACGCAAAGGAGGTAGAGGTTAAAAGGTGAAAGGTGTTCACATTGTTTCTTTTTACTTATGTGTGTGTGCATGGTGGTGTGATCAAACATTTGGAGTCTCAAATGAGACAAGAAAATAAAAGGGAGGCCGCGGTATCCAAGCAAACCTTCAGTTTTACCGTACTTGCCATTGCACATGTCACTTTGCCGTATAAGTCATATCTATTATAATTCACTGCTGACGACCCGGAAAAGTAGACCGGTGTTGTGGCAAAAATCAATTGGCTGCTGTGCATGAGAGGACTTTAGCAAGAATTTAACAAGATTACCACTTTAAAACAATTATGTGTTTGCTCGAAATTATAGTTAAGGTGTGTCTCTGTTTAACTTTTCCTTAATAAATGCACTTCAATGGTCAAATCAGCTGCATTTCCCCTGGGCGACATGGCGAAATGCAGCTGATTTGACGTTTGATCCAGGAGTTCTGGAGAGATGAAGGTGGCTTGGTATGGCAAGCCAAGTGTCTCATTAATAGCCACTTTTTCCTATTAATGAGACACTTGGCTTGCCATATTATTCGAACGCTCTCTAGCTGCTGAAAATGTTAGTGTTCAATACTTTCTATGTGAGAATGAATGAAATCGTCAGATCTCAGCCAAAATTTGGATTATAAATACTGTATGTGGAAAAAACATAAATAAGTCGCTTCACTGTGTAAGTTGCAGGGCATGCTAGTTTATGCAAAAAGGTGCCAATTATACAGCGAAAAGTACAGTAATTGTAAAATAAAATATACGCAACAAAATGTGCATTCACTGAAATAAAATAAAATATTCACTTTAATTACACGAGGATGTTAAAGATGTTCATGCATCGATTAAAACTTTTTTTTTGTATCCCCAGCCTTCGGTGAACAAGTGCCAACTACCTTTAAACATGTTTTAAATGTTCAATTCTTGTCTTTGCGGACCATTGTCCTGTATGTTTTAGATGTTTCCCTCCTCTTCAGCATGTCTTCAAATTCTGCAGAAGGCTATGTATCAGCCATTCATTCAAATCAGTTTTGTTAAAGCAAAGAAACATTAAAAACATGAAGCCCTCAAGGACCAGGATTGGGCACTGCTGTTTTAAATGTTAAAATTTTCTCCTGGATTACCAATCACGTAGCTGCCTCAGGCATTATCCACAGTTTACATTCAACGATTCCAAGTAAACGTGCACTGTCTTGCTCTATATTACATTTTTCTGCTTCTTCAATTTGCATGTTTCTCTTGGAATCAGATCAGCTCAAAAGGCCTCGAACGCTGTTCATCTGTTTTTTGGATTGTAAAAAAAAAACAAGTTGCAAAGAAATGCTCAGGTTTTAGGTGAATGTATTTATTCTAGAATTTCTGCATATAATATATATTCACATCATCTGCAGACTGCAACTTTTGTCCATTTACATACAAAAAGTCATCACTTTATTCATTTATTTTTTGTGATATTTGTTTAAAATGATGCCAGTTTTAACCACAATAGGTTAGGTGGTTAGGTGAAGTCGATACATGCACTGTGCACTTAGTGAAACTGTTTTAGAATGTAAATATTCTACATCCATTGAAATGTATCAAATTATGCATCAGAGAGTTTATACACATTTCCACAGAAAGCTGGAAAGTCTAAATATTTTAAATAAAAACATTGCTTTATTGTAACCTAGCATTAATAAGTAAACCAAGTATTTGCACATATGCAGCAGCTGCTCACATTTTTCTACTATTAAGACTAATACGTTGAAGATGTTGTTAAGTTTAAAAGAGCTCTGGGATCTAAGAGGTTTCATTTACACAAAAAAAAGTTTTGTCTGTTTTATGGTGAGAGAATTAGGGAAATGTCTCTCTTCTTCTTTGACAAGAATTTCTTGCCATGACTTATTCTGTGATGTCTGGAAATCAGCCAAGAAATCCGCCTCATCTGAGGATCAAACAGCAGCAGAGACCAATGTATCCAGCTATTCTGGGCTCCTACGTGCACATTATTGTGTGAATCGTGCATGTGTTGGTCCTTTCTTCCTGTTAACATTATGAAAATGTTTTTTTCCTACTCATCTTTGGTTGTTTCTACTGGAAACACTTTTATGTTTAACGTTGCCTCTCTCAAACATGTTTAATACTCAAAACACATGCACGAATGCCAACGATTCACATGCATTTCTTTTTTCGATTCACGTTAGGTGGACAGTTCAATTGGACCCAGCTTCATTGTGATTTACGTTGGCAGTGAGCACAAAGTCAAAATCCTTTAAGCTGCCAGAACTTGGACTGTCAGTGGTCTTTCCTAATGTTTCACAAACTCTTTTTCTTTGGTAAAATAAACATTACTGTACATAAAACTAGTTTTGTGGTTAGGAATATTTCAGGACACCCAATAGTTTGACCTGTCAACATTATTATGAATGTTAGTGCATTTTTAATTTATTTTCTTTGTTAAAGTTATTATCTGTGATAGACAAGGTAATGTCGGCAATGGTTATGCCAGTTTAATGAATCACAGCAACGCTAGAGTCTTCCAGTTACATTTTCCTAAATGTTGGAGAAAAATATTCTCGCTTTATACAAAAAAGGTTCAATCATTTCATCTGGACTAGTTTATTTGAGGGAGAAACTTTTCGTCGTCCATCCGGAAAACTTCATCAGTCTGTGGCCTGCCAACCAGATCTGTCCCACAAGTCGCCTTCATTAGCCGTGTTTCCATCAAGGTTTCTAGATGTGCATTTTGAAGTATCGCAGCAGAAAAGCTTAATGGAAACGGCAAAATGCGAAGTTACTTCCTCAAATTCGCCAAAAAGTTTATACGCTCGCTTGAGGTGGTTTTTGGGATCTTCGAAAATGAGCAGATGCGCAAAACGACAGATGGAAACAGATTTGCCGACTCAGTTCTGCCGTAGCGAACATTCACGTCACGTGACTGATCAGCTGTTTCCGCTCCGGACAACATGTAACATCGCTAAAACTAGTTGGCATGACAGAATAAATACAACTTGCCCGATAGCAACACGTACCTGAAATATTCTCTCCATTTTGACGAGATGTGTGGTCGGGTTCTGTTTTCAACCGCTACTTCCTGTTTACTGTAGACATGCGCAACGCTGACGTCTGACGTAATGACGCTGTGCGTGGCTTGGTAGATGCGCTACAAGCCAGTAGATGGAAACACTTCTGATACGCATTAATTTGTATTTACATTTTTGCGAGATTTCAAAAATAAGCTCAAAATTCAAAATGAAAATGGATGGAAACACGGTTACTGTTGTGTTTGAAGCCAACTTCCTGTTGGAATCTCAGAAGCAGGCTTTAAACACATGCAGAAGGACCCATCTGTCCAAAACACTCAATCATCTTGATTAACAATCAAATGTTTTTAGGCCAGAAGGCGATACTGCTCACAGAAACAGCCTGAAGACACCAAGGCCAAAATGGTTCAGTAAAAGTTTTGTAGGCTCAATCATCCAGGTAGATAACACAAAAAAGGTTAAATCATTTCATCTGGACTAGTTTCTTAAATGTCTTCTGTTACAAATAAAGTCCAGTTGTTTTTGCATTGAATGTTTTTTTAATCTATCTCAGTAGTACACTACCGGTAATGTTATGCATGTATCAGTGCACCGCATAACCTGAGGGTTCTTCACTTCCACGCTTCTGAGATACACTTTTTATATTCCTCCCTCAACATTACATTAGTTAACAACAACAAAAATCTAATTTTGATTCAAACTCTAATGATTCATGTAAAACTTGATACCCCCCCCCCCACACACACACACACACACACACACACACACACACATAACTTACCTATGTCCACATTGGGGACGCATGTTTTAACTCCCTACTTTAGGGGACACCCCTTTCTGAATGGTTTAGGGACAAACTGCTAAGTGATTTTTTTTACTCTAAATTTACTGAAAACAAAGGTCACCTGAAAATTTTGTTTAAATCATTTTTTGATAAAATTGTTTTTTACCCTCACATTGGGGACCGGATAATTTTTTCATCCACTTTGGGGACTTGAGTTTTACACAGATACACAAACTGATTAAAGTCACCTTTGGGGACCTTATATCCATTTGGGGACTTCAGATTTACATAGATACACAAACTGATTCAAGTCACCTTTGGGTACCTTATATCCATTTGGGGACTTTAGATTTACACAAATACACAAACTGCTTAACGTCACCTTTGGGAACCTTGTATCCCTTTGGGGGCTTTAGATTTACACAGATACACAAACTGATTAAAGTCACCTTTGGGTACCTTATATCCCTTTGGGGACTTTAGATTTACACAGATACATAAACTGATTAAAGACACCTATGGATACCTTATATCCCTTTGGAGACTTCAATTCAATTCTGTTTATTTAAAAAGTCCAAATCACAACAAAGTTGTCTCAGGACACTTTACAAGAACATTCATATATGTAGAAAAGCAGCTTAGTAAAGGTCTATTTCTAAGAAAGTTTTACATAGGTTTACACAGATACACAAACTGAGTAAAGTCACCTTTGGGTACCTTAAATCCCTTTGGGGACTAGTCATTGTTTCATATACATCCATTTCAAAACATATGTAATATGAACAAAACAGTGTACTGCAAATATGCAACCTTGTATTAGTTTATATTGATCTGGCTGGTTGTTCTTGACTTTTGAATTGGGGAAACCTTGTTCAAAACAACCCAAAAATAAATGCTGCACAATATACTGTATGAGCAGCAATGCAAATGTGAAGACATACAGAAAGTACTCTAGATCATCAATATTAGAATTTCCTTTTATCTTTTCTAGCTCTATTGTTTAGCTTTGTGCCAAAAGTAGTTTTTTTTTACCTTAATTTGGTTCAGTGGTCTGTTATCCAGCCTGAAGTTAGATAATCTGCACAAACTTAAAGACCATTGTTTAAACCAATTCTGAGCCACTTCTGTTGATGTGTGATAAACTCTGTTTTAGTTCACAGTTGGACCTCTGACATTGATGTTTTCCATTTTACTTCTGCTTAAGTATAGCACTTGCATAATATTTTTTTATTGAATATATGTTAACAAGATGTTTCCCCCTCCCAAAAAAATCCCCCCAAAATATTTCTCTATATCCCATCCATCCCATCCATCCATTTTCGTCCGCTTATCCGGGGTCGGGTCGCGGGGGTAGCAGCCTAAGTAGGGAGGCCCAGACTTCCCTCTCCCCAGCCACTTGGAGCAGCTCCTCTGGGGGAATCCCAATGCGTTCCCAGGCCAGCCGAGAAACATAGTCCCTCCAGCGTGTCCTGGGTCTTCCTCTGGGTCTCCTCCCGGTGGGACATGCCCGGAACACCTCACCAGGGAGGCGTCCAGGAGGCATCCTAACCAGATGCCCGAGCCACCTCAACTTCAATTTCTCTATATCACCCTCTTGAAATAGATTTTTCTTCAATAAATGAAAATCATAAATAAATGTATTTTCCTCTGATATAAATTCTTCCTAACTTTTAGTAGTTTTTTTTTTTAACTAGAGACCAGCCTATTGGATTTTATGGACCAGCTTCTGGCTAAAGATGATTGGTTAAACATGTCAAAAATATTTTCCCAAAAGATTTAACAAATTTATAGTCTTATTTCAGATTTGTTTAGTATTAAATCATGTGAAATTTGAGACAATGTCAGCCCAAGAAATACACACAGAAGAAAAATAATTCCA
>JBBPBX010068044.1:0-19247 GCA_038048925.1 Garcialebias charrua | reverse complement strand
GTGGTGGGCAAATGAACGCTAGGTAGCGCTAAAGCGCTAATCCGCTTACAGTGGACCTAAACTTTTTGTCAGCGTTTTTGTGAATTGACTAACTTTTATAATTCATAAGCGGATTTGTGCTATTTTTATTTAAAATGCAGTACCGCTAATAACTAATTATCTATCAGTAAAAACCAATAAACTTATTTACAAGCTCTTATGCTGCTTGTTTTACCTTTTTCCCCACCGTAAACAGCAGAGGAGGAAAGGGTGTGAGGGGGAGGGGGGCAGAGCTGAGAACAGACTCGGCTCTACCATGTAGGTAAATGCCTGGGGGTCCCATTTCAGCAGTGGCCCCGGCCCCGCCTCGCCCCGTGCAGTCACCTACATCACTAACATTGCTCATGCTTGTTAATGTACATTTAACATAAAAATAATTATAGTTACGATGAAAACGATCATTAAATACGCAATAAAAAACGGTCGATTTCTTTATCCCCCTACTAAAAATGGACTATTCCATCTTGACATCTTCCGGGTCACTCAGAGGTGAACTCGGGTGAACTGTGGCTACTGTTTGTGCTGGGTACTTGGATAAATCCGTAGAGAACCCCGCTGTTTCAAGCCAAATTAACGTGGCCGGAGGATTTTATTGAGGGTTTTGTGTCGACCATTTGACGGTGAGTCGTTATTTTTATGTATTTTAGTTACTTTTCATTAAATCTGTTGACTACCTATAGACGCTAACTCTGTGTCTGCCTGTTGGTAGTGCTGGGTTACTAATGGATAAATCCGTAGAGAACCCCGCTGTTTCAAGCCAAATTAACGTGGCCGGATGATTTTATTGTGTGTTTTGTGTCGACCATTCGACGGCGAGTCGTTAGTTTCATGTATTTGGGTTACTTTTATGTATAAATGCGGTGGCGACACACCCGTGTATTTGAGATTTAAACGTGGTTTTAGGGATTAAAAGATCATTCTATTTTTTGTTAATTTCGTGGCCGAATAGAATATATGTACGTAAAGTATTAAATAAATCCTTTGATTTTTGTAATTTCATCCTTTTAGGATCATTTTTGTTACTTTTCAGTTGGCAATGTCCCAGCTGGCATTCGACCGACTTTAAACGTTTAAATATGGTTGAAATAGCGTCAGTTTAAGAAAAAACATTCATTCAACATCAAAACAATGTTGAACACCAAACCATTGAAACGGTGTTGTTAACTCACTATGGATTCACCTTTGAAATATAAACCAGTTTTGAGTTGTATGTATTATCAACATTATTTTTCACAAACGTGACTAAAAGATTTTGCTGGAATATGTTAGTTGAAAAATAACCTTGTTCCAACATCCAATCAATGTTGATTAATTAACCGTTGGAAAAGTGTTGACACATGAATAGTGATGCAATGTTGAAACCTCAACTATGAATCTAATGTTATGAGTTCTTCAACCCTTTTTATTTTCTCCCGGCATCTTTTCGGAACTTTTTTTTTCTTCTTTTTTTTTTGTATGGTGAACGGTGTGCGCACTAGATGGCGGTAATACACCGGAAGAATGTAAACTGCCACAAAACCTCACAGAAGAAGAAGAAGAAAGGTGTGCGCATGCGTGATGTGGATCGTCTATCTTCTAGGCTTTGCGCGGGCTAGCAACTACAACAACAGTAAGTAAAGTTTTGTAAATCACATTAGTTAATAAACCCGTGACAAACTTTGAACGATTATTTTGGGGCATACAGTCAACCGCAGAATTTACCAACGGCTTTACTAGCTGTGCCGATATTTTCGAGCTAGCTAGCTAGCTAGCGGTCCGAGCTAGTTAGCTCGGACCGCTAGCGTGCGGAGCCAGGCTAGCAGTCCAGTGTTAAAAACAGACAGACACATGCATATGGCCATGGTAAGACACTTAATCAAATATTCACATTTATCTCTGTCTTCTTTGCAGAACAGAATGAGGCATGGTGATCTTAAACTGTTCTTCTGCTTCATGTTGGGCAGCACGCACGGTGGCACAACTGGTAGAGCTGCTGCCTCTCAGCGAGAAGGTTGCCGGTTCAAATCCCGGTCCGGGGCCTTTCTGGGTGGAGTTTGCATGTTCTCCCCGTGCATGCGTGGGTTTCCTCCGGGTACTCCGGTTTCCTCCCACAGACCAAAAAACATGCTTGTTAGGCTGATTGGTGACTCTAAATTGACCCTAGGTGTGAGTGTGAGAGTGGATGGTTGTTTGGTGTGAGTGAGACAGGTCCCTCTTGTAAATGAGTCCCCGTGACTCAACGAGGCTAGCCTGTATAAATAAAGGTTGAATGAATGTGTAGGCAGATGAGGCCTACCACATCGAGCCTTCTCTCCTTCCCAACAGAGTTGCCTCTCCATGGAGAAAGTTTTAGAAGTGGCCAGGAGGTCAGGGTCCAATGTGAGGAACACGACACTCAGGCCACTTTTTCTCCTTAAAGTCATAAAGAACGTTTCATCCTCCATCTTTAAAAAAATAATAATTTCCACCTTTCTCTTCATTAAACGTTACACGTTTGTGTTTACAGGCAGTCCATCCTGGTTATGGCTTCCTGTCAGAAAAAGAGTTTGCAGAAGCTTGTAAACAGGAAGGAATCCTCTTCATCGGACCACCTTCTTCAGCCATCCGAGACATGGGCATCAAGAGGTGACCCACCTTCCTGAAACACATATTTTTGAGTTTTTCTGATGAGGACTGAGCGTCTTTGCAACTGTAGACATTTTTTTCCAAAAGTTATAATGCAAGTTTTTTTTTTTCTTGTCTCAGCACATCCAAACACATCATGTCAGCTGCTGGGGTGCCAATCACAGGTGGTTACCATGGAGAGGACCAAACCAACGAGAGGCTGCAGGCAGAGGCTGCAAAGATTGGTTATCCTGTGATGATCAAGGCAGTCCGTGGAGGAGGAGGGAAGGTGAAAGGACGCAGAGAAGAACTGAAATAACTTTGATAGCATAACTTCCACGAGCTTGATTTGAACCTTGCGTGTTTTAGGGAATGCGTATCGCCCGGTCAGACTCGGACTTCATCGAACAGCTGGAGTCAGCGAGACGTGAAGCCAGGAAGTCCTTCAATGATGACGTCATGCTTATGGAGAAGTTCGTAGAGGATCCCAGGTACGCTCAGAGGACTGTTTGATTTGGTCTTTGAAGAACTAGCAAGTTTTCAAATGTCTCGCTGTGTGTTGTTGGCAGACATGTAGAGGTTCAAGTGTTTGGAGACATGCACGGTAACGCCGTCTATCTGTTTGAGAGGGACTGCAGCGTCCAGCGGAGACATCAGAAGATCATAGAGGAAGCTCCAGGGGTGAGTGGAGTTCACAGCTGTTTACATTTAAAACAGATGTCCGTTTGACACGGTTTAATCAAAACAGGGTTTATATTCAGCATCTTTGTCACATGAGACATTTTAAATTCAAAGATCCGGACTTGAAGTTGAGGTACTTTTTGTGAAGTAATCCTTCCATCGTTGTGTAATTGTGACATTATTTTCTTCTTAATATTTGTTTTTAGTCCCGTGAATTATTTGAGTAAAAACATGATTTATTTATTTATTTTAATTTAAAACACAAAACAATTTCACATATTGTATGAAAACAAAACATACAATGAAAGGTAGCAGAAAGAAGAAGAATCTTATTATACCTGCCCCTTTTTTAAAACAATCAATTGAAAAATCAATTCAAACAATAATCATCTATAAATAACAGAACAAAATTAATAACTCATCCCAATTTTCAATTTCTAGTACATTTCACATTTAACTAATTTATGTGTTTTTTCAACAATTTAGTTTTGATCATTCTCTTAAACATAAACATTGAATTTGCTTTTTTTTTTTTACATCATTTTCCAAACCATTCCACAATCCAATTCCCTGTATTGAAGTAGATCGTCCCTTTAATCTGGTTTTGTACTGTGGTTTTACAAAAATCTCTGTTCCCTTAAGATTGTAGCAACTTAGGGATTTAACTGCAGGCAGCTTTTTGTGGTCAGTGAGGCTTCAAAAGTGTGAGGGATCTTAAGAAGCATTTTGTTTTGAAGCTTTTTTCATGAATCACAACAGGTTACCAGCACCTTCTTCACCTGAGGTTTAAATTATGTGGATATGTTTTATAGACACTTGTGAACATGTTTATCCTTTACCTTCCTCCATATTTCCACCTGGACTTTCTCAGCCTGGGATAAGCCCTGAGGTTCGGAGGAAACTTGGAGAGGCAGCTGTCAGAGCAGCTAAAGCCGTGAGCTACGTTGGAGCAGGTGAAGACACGCAAAGCTAAACTCCTCCCACCACAGCGACTTATTACACACACCCACTACAAATGTTGTGATCCATTCCTGCAGGTACTGTGGAGTTTGTAATGGACGCTCAGCACAACTTCTACTTCATGGAGATGAACACGAGGCTGCAGGTGGAGCATCCCGTCACCGAGATGATCACTGGAACCGACCTGGTGGAGTGGCAGCTCAGGGTGAGACGGAGAGCTGAAAACTCTCTGGAAACCATAACTTATACTAAAAGTTTAGTTTATTTTGTAATAAAAATCTCTTCCAGGTGGCAGCAGGGGAGCCCCTGCCCCTCCAGGACGACATAACCCTGAGGGGCCACTCGTTTGAGGCTCGTATCTACGCTGAGGACCCAAACAACGACTTCCTTCCGGGAGCGGGGCCTCTGCTGCATCTGTCCACGCCTTCAGCAGACCAACACACACGCATAGAGACCGGGGTCAGAGAAGGTACGTGTACCCCCATTTGAGAAACAGTGCCTAACAGAGCAGACAAAAACATTAAACTCCAGCTCTTTTTTTTTCAACCACCTCATTTAGCAGACAACAGTCCAGTGTTAGTGTTAATGTTTTTGTCTGCTCTGTTAGGCCACTAAGCCTAAAATGTCTCAGAAATATGTTTAACATTAAACGATAAAACTTAATTATCCCCTATACTGCCTACTCCTCCACAAACGACAAATGCTCATTTTGGTATGTATTTGTGTGAGACCCGTTTTGTCTTTGAGTATCAAATATTTTTAAGTTTAGTATTCCACTGTATCTCAAATGGGGGTACACGTACCCCTTGGGGTACTTGGAAACCTTGTGTAAAGTAATTTACATTTTTGACATATTAACACTTATGTTTAAACCCTCTAAAATGCAGAAAGAACCCCGATGGACATCCCTTCAAGCACTCAATCTCAAATCTTGGGATGCAATGGTAGCAGGAGTCCCTCTGAGTCTCTTTCTAATGATCAAAGGTATTTAATTTAAATATGATCAAAATTAGAGATGTAACAATTCATCTAACTCACGATGCGATGTGTACCAATTTTGCTGTTGCATGCTTTAAACAGATCAGTCAGACCTGGCCAAGACAGTCCCTTTCTCAGAGGCGGCGTTGGAGGTCGAGGTCTTCCTCTCGTGGACAAAGGTAAATTGTGATCAAAAGTATAATATTGACAGTATAAATGCAGCACGTTGCTTAGTCTGAACAACTTTTACTGACTTCAGCAAATGTCACATGTTCATTTTTCTTTTTTCGCCCCAGTTAAGCTAAAAATTGTGGTGCAAAATTATCATTCCCACTGCTTAAAATTATACCACCATTTACAATAGCTGCTGTAGAAATGTTCTTCTTTTGTGTTTATTTTTTAAACAGATCAGTCAGCCTTGGCCAAGACAGACAGGTAGTCCCTTTCCTGGGTATGAGACGCGTCCTGGCTACAGGTTCACCAAAGACACCCTGGGGGTCCAGTAGCAGCTGTACCCAGGCTGAGTGCCCACATCTTCTTTATCTTTTTGATTTTACAGGAAATCTGTATATAAATATTTAAAATTGATTTAAGTGCTTTAAAAGCAGAAATGGACAAGAATTCCTTTCAGTGTTGCCCAATGTTTGGGCCATTTTTTTTATTATTATTGTCTAAGACAATAAAGCAGTTTTCTAAATTTCTGGTCTCGGTTGGATTCTTCCTAGCTGACTGTGTTGTAAACATGTAATGTAGATTAAATTATGTAGATTAAATTATTTTTCAGACATTTTTGTGATTGCTATGTTCATAGTGAAAATAGACAAGTCCAATTAGGGTGGCACTGTTATATGATGAGATCACATCAGCACCTCAATACTTGAAACAGTGATCAAAATGTATTTTTGTGTCAAACTGTGTAAAATGCAGGACTTAATATGTTGAGAAATCTGACGTGGAAATGGCGTTGCTACCTCAACGTTGATTAGATTTGCAAAATCTAAACCAAAATCAATATTGAATAAACGTTGGCAAATTCACCTATGTTGAGAAATCTGACGTAGAAATGATGTTGCTACTTCAACGTTGATTTCAACGTTGAGAATCTGACGTAGAAATGATGTTGCTACTTCAACGTTGATTAGATTTGCAAAATCAACACAAAATTCAACGGTTATCCAACACGACCGTCAGATGTTGATTCAACGGTGACTAGACGTCAAAATGCCAGCTGGGATAGGCTACGTCTCAATTCAGGGGCTGCGTCCTCATGAGGACCCAGCCTAGCTGGGCCGAGTAGGCCACGCACTCACAAGACCGGGTGGGCTGAGCGAAACTGCTGAAATGGGACGGTCTAGCCTTCAGGAGAGCCGGCATTGAAGTGGGTGGGGCGTTCTCTTGAAGTGGGTGGGAAGTTCTTGTGTGCCGCTTTGTGTGTGTGGAAAGAGAAGGGACGCTGCTAAAATATATTAGTTAGCTGAATACATGTATATATATTAGTGTTTCTGAGTTTACTGTTTGTTAAGAACTGATTATAAATCAGCTTATATATAAGCGGTGATCTGTTAAAACCCAGAGTGGACATATGAAATGCAAGTTGTCCAGTAGCTCAGTCGGTAAATCAACTTGCGATTGGTGCAGAGATACTTTTCTCGAAGCTGGTTCGAATCTCACTCGGTACGGTTAAAACTTATTTTACGTTTGTCTTTTATTGGATAAAAAAATGAGGACTGAGAGATTAAAAGGAAGGAGTTTGTGAAACTCCTTTTTTTTTTATCCAATAAAAGACAAACGTAAAATAAGTTTTAACCGTACCGAGTGAGATTCGAACCAGCTTCGAGAAAAGCATCTCTGCACCAATCGCAGGTTGATTTACCAACTGAGCTACTGGACAACTTGCGTTTCAGGTCCACTCTGGGTTTTAAAAGATTGCCCCTCAGAAAATCCTTGCTACGCACGTGTAAAATAATCTGATTTGTAATCAGTTCTTCAAAAACAGTAAACTCAGAAACACTAATATACTGTATATTCAGCTCACACATTTTTTTTTGTCGTTCTGTAGTAAAATTTTAATGAGATATATTCGAGCTGAGGTTGTTTGAGATGACTAAATAAAGGTTGAATGAATATTCGCGCTGAGGTTGTTGTTAAAACGAGCTGATGACTCAACAACATGCAGCAGCTCCGACCCTGCACGCAGAAAGTCCCCCCCCCCCCCCGAAATCTCTGCTGGCGCTATGAATTCTGGGATAGCCTCCGTCTTGAAGGATTCACGAATGCATCCTTCGATTTCGGCAGGAAGTAGGCCGCATTCCTCGGCCGCATGAGGAGGAGTCTTCGAATTGGGACAGTCCTCCGCGCGGGGCAGTGACGTATGCGGCCGACAAATGCGCACTCATGAGGATGCAGCCCCTGAATTGAGACACAGCCATAGTAGAAAGTGGCCTTGAGGTGCCTGTTGGTCACAGGCAGACGTGCACTCTAGCATGCATTTTACAGAGCATTTCAAGGGCGTGAGTGGATTACGTTCCCATAGCAAGTATGTTGCACCGAGAGACCAACTGAAAGGGAACTGAAAGTTATGCACCATAACTCATGTTCCCTGAAGGAAGGGAACGAGGTGCAACATAGCTGGCCCTTTTCAATGCTGAAAGCTCGGTGAAGTGCAACTTTGGAGAAAGATGGAGGGGCGCAAGCCGCTTAAGTAACCAGAGGGCGGGGCCTCTGGCGCGGCGGTGACGCCCCTTGCCGTAAAGGCGTGAGTATATTCCTTCAGGTAATCGCGCGGGGGCGCAATTCCCATAGCAAGTATGTTGCACCTCGTTCCCTTCATCCAGGGAACATGAGTTATGGTGCATAACTTTCAGGTTTTTTCCCTTGTACCTAAAACAAAAATAATTCACACAAGACAACAGAGTGAGATTTTGAATGGAGCTTTTTGCAAAAAGGGAAGCTACAGCAAACACCCTGAAGATGCTCACTGGGAACTTCAAATTATTGTTGCTTTCTGCTCGTCTTTTATTTAGAAGTACCGTATTTTTCCGGAATATAGGTCGCACCGGAATATAGGTCGTTTTGTCCAATTATTGCCAAAGAATTGGAAAAATCCATAAACAGGTTGCACCTAAATATAGGTCGCACCTACGTCACCGCTGACGTAACGCGTCATCCACCGCTGACGTGACGCGTCATCCACCGCTGACGTGACGCGTCACCGCTGAGACAACCCGGATATATCGACAGAGTGTTTAGCTCTGTTGCAAATGTCTGCCACAGGAGTGCAAAGCAAGGCTTTTAAGAAGATTAACACGGTAAAAAACAATTATTTGTTTGCTAAAAATTATAGCTGACAATACAGCACGAGGGTTAGTGGTTTATTAGCCGAGTGGTTTATGAACTATTTGCTAAAATATACACGGAAATAAAACGGAAGCTAACACGAGACGATTCCGTCTCTAAAAAAAACAAATAAAAAAATTGAATTTTATCTGAAATGTCTTATACAGGGCAACAGTTTGTAAACGAAACCCATATAATTACTCTCTGTAAGCTAAAAAAATATTCACAGAGTGGTTTAGGAGCTATTTTTTGTAATATACAATGAAATAATATGAAAGCTAACACGAGACGATTCCGTCTAAAACAACAAATAAAAAATTGAATTTTATCTCAAATGTTTCATACAGGGCAAAAGTTTGTAAACTAAACCCATATAATTACACTCTGTGAGCAGAAAAAAATATCCGCAGAGTGGTTTATGAGCTATTTATAACATAAACGGAAATAAAACGAAAGCTAACATGAGACGATTACATCTAAAACAACGAATAAAAAATCGAATTTTATCTCAAATGTTTCATACAGAGTTTGTAAACTAAACCCATATAATTACACTCTGTGAGCAGAAAAAAATTCTGCCGAGTGGTTTATGAGCTACAGTACAGTATTTATCTAAATAGTAGGTATCTGTTTACGATAGCTAACCGCTAACAACAAAGCTAAAAAATTGTTTTTTCTTGTCTCACACATCTCATAAAGCTAGTCACTTGTAATTGTCCATACAGTGATTACATTCTGTAAGTTTCATAAAAATCCGCAGAGTGGTTCTTGACTTATCTTGCTAACAAACACAGAGCTAACAGTAGTTACCGCCGGACAGCGACAGAGTCAGTCCGAGCAGAGGAGGCTTTTTTTTCAGACACATGAGCTGTAAACGGTCGGTGGACTCTCTGGAAGTGTCCCCTAGCGGACAAAAATGGTACTGCACCATTTTCTGCCAAAATGAAAAACGGTCACATCTGAGCCAAAAATTGGTCTAAAAATATGGGGAAAAAAATCCATAAATATGTTTCACCTCTCTATAGGTCGCAGGGCATGCAAATTAGGCAAAAAAGCTGCAATGTATATTCTGGAAAATACGGTAAGTGGGAGTGGTAAGCTTGAAACAACAGGGGAAAACAGGACACAGCAGTTTCAGATCAACTTCTGTCATCATAAGATAAGTGTTGGCATAACCGTTGGGACATTCTGCAGTTTAGAACAAAAGGTCTTCTCAGATAAATATTTTATACGGTGTTTAGACAGTTCCGGCGTGACCAATACTCCTTTTGTCAGGATTACACGCACATCATGATAAACAATCAAGTTTGAACAAACAGAGTGTTTTTAAAATGATAACCTTAATGAAAACTCTCACACCCAACAGTTGATTCCTATCAGTTCATCAGTCCTACCCTTCTTAAGGCCCTGGCTGACTTCAGTTCTCTGTTGGTGCATTGAGTTGCAATGGTGACTTAACCAACAACCCCAATATAATCTTTATTGTTCAGTTACCTTCATCCTGCTTCTTTTACAGCCTGACCCTGCTCTCCCTGTGTTGACCTGCCTCCTGGTTCCTTTTTCTAACTCCCCGATTCTGTTTGCAAATTCTGAGTTCCAGTCCTGCAAGACAAGCAAGTGCACCAGCCTTTCTGCTCCCAACATCTCTATACCTGCTTTGCTCACCTCTGGATTTTGACCATAAACTATCATACCATTAGAGTATGTGATGAGGATAACTCAGCTACTGCCACATTAAACTTTAACTCAGTATCTGTCATTTTTAGTAATTGCCATTTTTGTGTTTGCTAACTTTGATTAGCTTTGGCAACTGTTTCAAATTGGAGTGGTAATCAGTTGTAAATGGACATTCAGGGATTACTGTTTGAACAGTTTATTGAAATCTCCAGTGGTTCATGAAATATTTTGTTAACACACTGACAAGGTCAATGACCACAGTTTAAGGCAATGTTTATGAATTCTGTATAATGTGTAACATGAGTGCGTGTTCACTCACTCACGGCTACATTACAATCTATCCAACATTTCACTGATCACATCAACTCTGTGGATAAATATATCAAGTTCACACGAGAAGATGTAAGAAATGGCAGGTTGGCTTTCTTGGACTGTGAGGTCTCAGTTTCTGATAGAGGAAATTTGCAAACTGAGGTGTACCGCAAACCCACCCACACAGACCAGTATTTACAGTTTGACTCCCATCACCCTCTGGAGCACAAGTTAGGAGTCATCAGGACTCTGTACCACAGAGCAGACAGCGTCCCCACTAACGCAGGAGCCAGACAGAAGGAGAAATCACACACAAAACAGGCTCTAGAGAAATGTGGATATCCTAACTGGGCCTTCCTGAAAGCAGAGAAGAAACCCAAAATGGACTCCAGCCAGCCATCAGGTGAAAAGAAGGAACCCAGACCCAGACCAGTGGCCATTCCATATGTTGCAGGGGTTTCAGAGACATTGAGACGTTTATTTTCTAAACACAACGTCCCAGTGGCTTTTAAACCTCAAAATACATTACGGCAAAAACTGGTTCATCCCAAAGATCCAGTCCCCCGGCAAAAACAGAGTAACATTGTGTATGCTGTTCAGTGTCAGGAGGGCTGTGATCAGTCTTATATCGGGGAAACTAAACAGCCACTGGCCAAAAGGATGGCCCAGCACAGAAGATCAACATCATCAGGTCAGGACTCTGCAGTCTACACTCATCTCCAGGCCAGCGGTCACTCTTTCAGGGATGAAGATGTTCACATCCTTGATAGAGAGGAACGATGGTTTGAGAGAGGAGTAAAGGAGGCCATCTTTGTGAAAAGAAACCGCCCATCATTAAACAGGGGTGGAGGCCTCCGAGTTCAACTGTCCCCCTCCTACAATGCTGTGATTGCTGGTATCACTCAGCCCTCTGTGAATAGCAAACAACCATCAGGGTGCTAACGATCCATTGTTAGGCTGATGGTCCTCCTTGATCATGTGAGCAGCTGGTTTCAGGCTGTCATCAGCCAACTGGTTGTGTAACACTGTGAGAGGGTGCTATTTATAAGACTGAGCTGAACCCAGCACCTCAGACTGAGGAAGTCTTTCGGACGAAAGACGAAACGTTTCTACAATTTTTTGCTTTGTTTTGTTTTGTTTTTTTGTTTTTTGAATGTCCAGAGGACCAGACTTAGCTTTTTTAGATTTTTCTACCTGGATTATTGAGCATGCATCAGGGAATCTATCAAGTGGTTTATGAGATATTAATGGACAAAGCTGATGTCAATAATTAGGGACGTGATTCATTAGTGCTCAGAGTTACAACACAGAATGAGTTGGGCTCAGCTATCCCGAGAAACTATTGAGTTTCTATTCAATGTCACACTTGACAAAGTCCATTTTTAATATGTATTTCACATGAACCATTGCTGGTAGAAAACAATAAATAACTCAGTTTTCAGTGTAAATGACCATAAAAGTAACAGACATATAAAACATAAAAAAACTGTTGGTTGGCTAGCCATTAGCCTTGCCTGTAGGGATACTTTTTTTAACCTCAATGTTACCAATGTCACAACTGATAAGGTACTAACTACTGATTTGATACATCACTTCAAAGGTGACCATGCCATACCTTTAAAATGTATTCAATTCAATTCAGTTTATTTATATTGTGCCAAGTCACAACAGAAGTCATTTCAGAGCACTGAACAGAAACATGTATGTATATAAAATAACACATTAAGTATCTGAGGTGCATGTTGCTTTAAATTAATCTCAGATCACTCATCTTCAGCAAGCACAACGGCAACAATGGAAAGGAAAATCTCTTTCTTTCATGAGGAAGAAGCCTTTAGCAAAACCAAGCTCAGGACAAGTGGTCATCTGCTTCAACTGGCTTGGTTTGGTAGAAATAGATAAACAATGGCAGGTCAAGAAGCACATATTAAGATAGAAATATTATCAAATGAAAACTATTAAATTTTAACAATTAATTTAAGGAAATTAGGTTAATTTGTCCTCCAGTAGTCCAAGCGTATAGCAGCATAACAAGCCAACCCTAACTATAGGATTTATCAAAAAGGAAAGTCTTATGTCCAGTCTTAAAATTGGACAATGTGTCAGCCTCATGGACAGAAACTGGAAGTTGGTTCCACAAGAGAGGAGCCTGGTAACTGAAAGATCTTCATCCCATTCTGCTTTTGGAAACTCTAGGAATCGCAAGCCTTCAGTCTGAGAGCGAAGTGCTCTGTTAGAACAATATGGAACAATAAGGTCTGTAATATAAGATGGAGCTAGGTTGTTGAGAGCTTTCCAGAAGTAAGATTTTGAATTACATTCTGGATTTGACAGGGAGCCAGTGGAGAGAAGCTAAAACTTGAGCGATAATCTATCCTGCTAACTTCAGTTAAGACTCTGGTAGCAGCATTTTGGATCAACTGATTATGTTTTAAAGATGTATATGGACACCCATATAATAAACCATTGCAATAGCCCAGTCTAGATGTGACAGATGCATGAACCAGTTTTTCTGCATCATTTTTAGATGAGATGTTTCTAATTTTAGTGATACTACGCAGGGGGAAGATAATGTACATGACTGAGCTGAATGTGGTCAGAGCCCATGTCATTCACGAGAGCTCACTTGAAAGTTTCTTTTGAAACAGTCCTACCACCATTTTTATATTCTGATCAAATACTGCTACAGTGTTTTCTGCCTGACTTTCAAACTTCTTTAGTTATAACATTCAGACTTTAGGCTAGAGAGCAGATGGCTGCCATTGGCAAGGGCTGATGGCAGCATTTTTTACATTATGCATTAATGACATACTTATAATTTGTTTAAACAAATAGGATTTCTGGTGTCAGCCTGCAGCAACATTTCATCACGTTGTTTGGACCCCAAAATTATTCAGACTCAACTGTCAGTTTTAAACTTAACAACACATTTGAGCATTTTTGTGGTTGCATCTGCAACAGTTGTGAAGCTCTTGTGTTGACAGTTTGTCCACAAGCTTGAAGAGTCCCATACACACAAATAAAAAAGCCTGATTGGTACTGTTAGAAACTACGGTATACTTCACATGTGCATAAATCACAACTTCAATAAATATTTATTTTTTTATGCACAGATTTTTAACTTCATTTTGTTTTCACCTTACTGTGTGTGTGGCTGATGAGCCTGGGTCTGATTACAATTGCTTTTCAAGATTAAAAATCATATTTCCACAGACTTGATGTGTTACAAATGCATGTCGTAAGAAAATGCAGAAGGAAAATGTGACATCTGTGGAGTCATGTGCAACTTTTCTGCTGAGTGAATACGCATTGATTGAAAATCTGTCACAAACGTGTTCTCTTTTTACTTCTGAGATTTAAATATGGCGGTGTCATCATAATCATTTTTTTTTTCACATAGTGCATCTTATTGCAGCCAATTGCCAACCCTATAACGTATTGTGGGTTAAGTGAGCATATTTTTAAATTAACAATGCATCTGTGAATGTTTAGCTCTGTTGCCCTGGCTCTTACCAACATGAGTTGTTTTGTCACACATCACAAATCCAAGCAGCTTGTTGATACAGATGCAGTTCATGCTTTGGGTTTGCTGCTCTCCATATGCATTTACAGAAGGAGTTGTCTCAGGATTTTCCAGTATAAGTCTGAATACTTTACATGTTAAAGTAATGGCAGATTCTAAATTAACCCTAGCTGTAAGTGTGAATGTGCATGATTGTCCTGACACTTTTACCACTAACCTGTGAAAATAGGCGCCTCTGACCCTGAACAGAATTCACTAGATGAATGGATGATTAACCATAAAGGCAGGGCTGCCAACTTTTCAAAAAGCCAAAGAGTGAGAATCTTGTTTTTGTGTGTGTGTGTGTGTGTGGGGGGGGCAGTGCGGCGGCAGTGCGGCGGCAGCGCTGCAACAGGGTTTGATTGTGCTGGTGAGCTTCACCTGCCCTCATCCTGTTGGCTACATCCTACAATAGAAATTGACTGAAAATGACTCCCTACACTCTACTTTATATCTGTGTCAGATTGAAATACTATTTCATATTTGAATATGTATGGAGGACCAAAACTGACATAATTAGAAATAAAAAGTAAAAATAAATATATTAATGGACGAATAAATAACTAAAACATATAAAAACCAATAAATAACTTAAAATGCACCAAATTAAAAAAAAGGAAACCTTTCCTGGATCAGCTCTTCTATTGGTCAACAGACAGGATAAAGCAGGATCCACGTGCAGATGTCTGTGCTGCCTCAGTTTAGTTTAAGGTTTAGTTTAAAACAAAAGCACAGGTGTTTTCCTGTTTGTTTTGTTTTAAACTAAACTTTAAACTTTAAGTGCATATATTCATTTAATGGTCTATTTATATATTTCTGCTTTTATTTCTAATAATGTCAGTAAGTCCTCCATAAATGTTAGTATTTACCACCTTTTTGACTGTGTTTTAACTGTTACTGTACATTGTATGAAGAGCATTTTATGATGTAGGTTTAGTCAAAAATGACAAGAGAAAAGTTAGAGACATTCTTCATTTTCCAGTGGGTTTAGCAGAAAATGTACATATCAACAGCAAAACAGCAACAAAACATAAATACAGTGCCTAAATGGTAAGAAGAGTTGAAAACAATTGAATTTTAAGTGTTTTGAACTGTGTGTTCTTCACACAAAAAGCTGGGAACAGCTGGAATTCCTCAAGTGGTCAGAGGTATCAGTAATAATTGAGAGGCTATTTCTACTGTGTTCTTGGTGTTAAAAAATAAGCTTTACCTTATCTTTCCATATTCTCCATCATCTAGCAACTTGTTCAGCTTAGCCCTGGTGGTGAAGCCAATGTTCAGCTTTCTTCCTGCCAAACAAATAGAACTAACATAAATTCATTCATTCATTCATTCAACCTTTATTTATACAGGCTATCCTCGTTGAGCCACGGGGACTCATTCACAAGAGGGACCTGTCTCAATCACACCTAGGGTCAATTTAGAGTTACCAATCAACCTAACATGCATGTTTTTGGACTATTGTGTGTGTACTAATACTGTGTTATGCTAATGATCAGAGAGACATATTGGACATATTGGACAAGAAGTCATGTGCTGTTGGGCTACTGGGAAAGTCCATCCATCCATCCATCCATCATCTTTACCCGTTTCTTCCATTTTGGGTCACGGGGGTCGCCGGTGCCCATATCCAGCAATCACAGTGTAAGGGGCAGGGTGCACCCTGGACAGGTCGCAAGTCCATCACAGGGCCACATATAGAGACAAACGAGACAAACAACCATTCACTCTCTCACTCACACCTAGGGACAATTTAGAGTTACCAATACCAATTTGGTCTGTGGGAAAGTCATTCTTAATAAAATTAATAAAACTTAGCATGTTTCTCATCAGGAGGTGACACCATATTGGGTTCCCCCATACTCACTTGTAATATTAGGTATCAAAAATAATCATGAATGATTTTCCAACACTTACCTGGTAAAGGGTTTGCCTTTTCTTTAAAGGGAAAGTCACGAGCCTGTTCACAGCCCTGCAGGGCTGTTGGCAGCATGAATTCTTCGCACACAGCTTGCGAATGAATTTAAACATCTGCAACACAGACATTTACAAATGTAAGACAGTGGGTAAAATGTGTTGTACAAACTCCCGGGGCGTCGTCACTACACAAACAAAAGGAACCTGGAGTTTCCACAAAGATTAAAAGAAACATTTCTAATAACTACTAGATAAACTTTTCTGCTAAACAAGAAAAATATTATAAATATGATACATTTTGATCAAATTAATTAAACAACAACCCTGTTACACGACACTGGTAGTGGTGCATTACCACCACGAACTGCTGAGGAAGTGGACTGAAACAATGCAAACAAACAAACACATTAATTAATTAATCATTATTTTACAGGTTTGACTCGAACTTGATCTGATCTTAGTCTAAAAGAAAGATGAAAGGTGGTGGGCCATGCATTATTATATATATTATATATCAAGGACTGCCAGGCCTTTAATTGTGTCCAGCATCAGAACAGCTGAAGTGAACAGGAGAGGACAAACATGTCTCCTGTTTCTGCAGATGTTCAGCTGACCAACATCTGGCTGCAGTGGAGAAACGTTCAGGAAGTAGAAACTCAATCAATCAATCAATCAATCAATCACCTTTATTTAACCAGGTAGAGCCCATTGAGATCGAGATCTCTTTTACAAGGGTGACCTGGTCAAGTGGTCAGCAGCACACGTCACATTGGCAATAGGCATTTGCACTTATCAAAAAGAAAATAAAGAAAACTACAATCACAGTAAACAGATGTTGACAGTTCAAAACCAACAGGATATGACAGATTTCTATATACATTATATACAAAACAAGCAGACAAAAAAACCCAACAATGACATGTATATTGGATAAGTAGTGGTTAGAAACATCTGCAATGGTCAACTAATTCTCTCCTGGACTCTGTGTCTGTTTGAAGCTCAGCAACGTTCTTCAGAGTCTCCCACTCTGAGTGCAGCCTCTCAAACGTTGGTTCTGCTGAGTTCTGTCCACAGAACCTGCTCCACATCTCAGGTCCAGATGTTCCACTCAGCTGCAGGAGCTTCTAACGGCCCTTAAATCCCCACAAACGTGAAGAGGAGAGAAGAAGAAGAACATCCAGGAAGATGTTTCTCTGAACTGACCAACACTTATAAACTGATAAATTATACTATACTATAAACTGATAAATTAAGTAGAATTATTCATTTTGTGATGTAGTTTGAAGGTTATCATTGGTTGAACAAACTGTGAAATAAGGGGCAGATATAATAAGATTTCATCTTCTTTCTGCTCCTTTCATTTTATCCTACTTGTATTCTTGTATCTGATGAAACTGTCTTGTATTGTTCCTTTAAAATGAATGAATAAACATCAAATCAAACACTTGACTCACAAGAAGTCCACGTGCTTCAGTGAGACGTGTGGAGAAGTTCAGGTGTTTGCAGAGTTCCTGCTGAAGTCCTGAACTCAGCCTCTGTTCTAAAAGTCTGTCACACAGTTCATGTTGAGATGATTTTTAAACCTTCAACATGTTCCTGTCACTTTCTGTCCACACCATCTGAACACCTCCTCATTTCAGGAAACATCCACCACAAAGCTTCACTGAGCCTTCAACAACTACATCTCCCATGAGGCAGCAGCTGCTGGAGCTAACGCTCATGGGAAATGTAGTTCAGCTTCATGTTCCTCTTCTGAGCTCATGACAGAGTAGTTTGGATCCATCTATGCATTTTCTTCAGCTGCTTTTCTCTGCAGCATCAGGATCAGTTTGTAAAAATAATTCTCGTTTGTGAAACTGAACGCTGAGCTGAAAGAGTCTGCTGAAACCAGCCAAACAAGCTGAAGCTGATTACAACACGAGCTAAAAGATAAAAAAGATGAACACTATTAAAAGTTAAAGAAGAGAATCACTTGCTAAAAGTTAGAAGTAGCTAAACTTTAGCTAAAAGGTGAAAGTAGCATAGAGATTGCTAAATGTAGCAGAAGGCTAGCTAAAAGCTAAATAAAGCAAAAGCCTAAGATGTCCAGACGTTTGCCTGCATTCACCTTGTTTAATGTTCAGATGATTTTTAGAAAATGCACTAAGTCTTACTTGTGTGTGATAATATATTGTCTAAGGCACTCACATGATTGCACAAACACTTGATAAAAACAGTTGCGATTTATACCATTTGTAAAATAGTTTCAATCAGTATAAGTATATAAAAGCATAATATTCTTCACTTTCCCTCTCTGCTCCATCCACCTCGTTTTTCCTGTTTCATGTTTGATAATGTTACCGACTCACCTCCTCTTTCTTTTTCTTCAATTTGCCGCACACACCGAGCTCTTGCTCCGTGAGTGACTTTCTGCTTTGCAAACTGCAGGTAAGATGGAAGGTTGGAGCAAAAATACGGACTGATAACAACAACGTGGATTTTCTTGTGCAAAACACCAAGGGTTGTGGTGAAAACGTGGAGCGGACTCATGTGGAACGGAGTTGAGATTTTGAGTGACGTTTGTCAGTTTCAGCGTGAGAAATATGAATGCGGCGTGAGAGCGTGTGAAACCACTCGGATGCGTGTGTCTCACGGTCACTGCGTGAGAGTTGGCAGCCCTGCATAAAGGTCAAAATACAGACACTCCATATTTACAGGCCGCTCTGTCTAAACATTTATGTTTAATTGAGTGGATTTTCACACCCTCAGTGTTTCATCATGCAAACCAGTAACTAAAGTACATTTCTAGAATTTGGACACTGGTCAATATCCTAATACACAACCAAAGTCATTCAACCTTTATTTATACATGTTAATCCCATTGAGCCTCAGGGACTCATTGAGACCTGAATGAAAAAAACTAATTCCAAAACTATTCCAGTATTGGTGGTCATGGTGTGCTTGTAACCAAATGGGATATAAAACTGATCCAGTGGATTGCCAAATTAGACAAATAATATGATGCTAGCTTGCCAAGATTCCCTTGAACACAATGGGCCAAAACTTTCACTGGCTTTAATGGAGCATGAAGAGTACATATTATGCATGCTATTTTTATTTTTACATATTTATTTATTTTTGTGTAAATCTCACCTTATTTGCAGATTTATGGCTGAACCAGACTATTGCAGAAAGAGGAAAAAGTCATAGCACAGAGTGGGAT
>JBBPBX010068043.1:0-19247 GCA_038048925.1 Garcialebias charrua | reverse complement strand
CTACATCCCTAACATTGCTCCTGCTTGTTAATGTATGTTTAACATGAAAATAATTATAGTTACGATGAAAACGATCATTAAAAAACGCAATACAAAAAACGGTCAATTTCTGTACCCCCCTATTAACATGGACTATTCCATCATGACATCACCCAAAAATCAGGAAGTGCTGTATGCTGCTTGAGTGAGAAGCGGGAGAGAGGAGACAGAAAAAAGATGAAGCCAACGCAAAGATACGAAAGCGGAGCGTAAAAAGCGTGAAAAAAAACAAAACGTATGTTTCTACACTACCGAAAGTGACAACGTTTTTTAATGGGTCTAAAACTTCATCAACTGCTGATAATGACGGGCGGAACCGTCTGGGAATACAGGAAGTTAATGCCGCCGCGGCAGTGACGAAGATGAAGATGAGGTAAGAGTTTTAGGAAATATTTTGTAGGTTGGGTAAATAAGTCCTGACAGTAATCAGCTGAGACCACCACTATTCATGTTTTCTTTCTGTATCAAAATATTAAAAGATATTCGGCCTAAATCTTCTGACTTAAAACGAGGAGAGATAGAGGGGATTTTATAGTTTACCTACTTTAGCTGCTTGTTTATTATATTATTAAAATATACAGACTATACATTGAATAGAATAGATCTAAAATATTCCACAGTTATCTATAAAAAAAAATTCTCAACCATTTTACAAAATATTTGACTGTTAAAACTCATCAGACTATCGTTGCTTTGTTATTTGGTCCATAGCCCCTCCATTAAATACATTATAAAGCACAACATATAGCTTTCAGAGTAATGCAAAAACATGTTTCAATAATGGACGAAGCCCTCTGGAGTGAGGGTGAAACGTTTCTACTAAAAAGAAACTGTCCAGATGAACTGATTGAGAATGAGCGGATGTTTCAATAATGACTGGTTTGCTTTGGACAGAAATGCCACTGTTAGTTTAAAACAACAGAATCAAAAGGCTAGGATTACTAAATTAAATTGTTATCTAAAATGTAAAAATTGATATAAATGAAAAGTGACATTCCCTGATGCATGCTCAATAATCCAGGTGGAAAAATCTGTGACATTATTTGAGTCATTTAGTTTACAGTAAGTCTTACAGTCTGTGTAAGTTTTAAGGTTTAAAAAGAAGTCAAAACTTTCAGTCTTAATTATGGAAACTTGGATAAATGAGAGCCTTCACATGTGTTAAATGTAATAATGTCTTATTTTTTCTTTTATTTCCTCCAACACTAACATTTGTTTTTTTCAGATGCAGTCTTTAAACATGCATCATTAAAGACCAGAAACAAGACAGAAGACAACTTTCATAGAAGTCCAGCTGAATAATCAAGGTAATTCATGATCACTTAATGCTGTAAAAAGTGTCTCATGCCTGGACATCTTGCTGTTCATATCAAGCCAGTGTGTGAATTCATCTCAAAGTACCACATCTCAACTACACACACTCACTTTTTCACATTGATCTAACAACTGTTCCCTGTTACAGAATATGTAATAGAAAATCTTCTAATTTAGGAAAATGTATTTCTACTGTATTGCTAACATCTACCCTCTCTATTCGTTTGTGTTTATTTAGTGTTGTTGAATTTTGGTGTAAGACTTGATTTAGAGCCTTTTATTGCAATAATAAAACATGTTTTGCAAAAAGACTTTAAAGGATAGTTTAAAGTAGAGGGAAAAAAACGGTTGTTTTTATTGTCTAGTTCCCAGTATTAGAGTATGAACATGAAAGTCTTTGACCTTGAGGGCAGGGCCTAATGGTACATTTAGGCTGACTTGGGGGAGGGCCACTTTACAAAGGTTTGCCCGGAGCCCCAAAATGTCTAAGTCCGCCACTGTGTCTAATACAGGCCTCTAACTGTTCAATCATCTTGGGCCTTCTTTGTTGCACCTTCCTCTTTACGATGAGCCAAATGTTCTCTATAGGTGAAAGATCTGGACTGCAGGCTGGACATTTCAGTACCCGGATCCTTCTCCTACGTAGCCATGATGTTGTGATTGCTGCAGAATGTGGTCTGGCATTATCTTGTTGAAAAATGCAGGGTCTTCCCTGAAAGAGATGACGTCTAGATGGGAGCATATGTTGTTCTAGAACCTGAACATAGTTCTCTGCATTAATGGTGCCTTTCCAGACATGCAAGCTGCCCATGCCACAAGCGCTCATGCAACCCCATACCATCAGTGATGCAGGCTTCTGAACAGAGCGTTGATAACAACTTGGGCTATCCTTGTCCTCTCTGGTCCGGATGACATGGCGTCCCAGTGTTCCATAAAGAACTTCAAATCGTGACTCATCTGACCACAGAACAGTCTTCCATTTTGCCACACTCCATTTTAACACTAGAAGTCCCAGAGAAGGGTCATTCAACATTTCTACCTTTGGAACCCAGAGACGGGTCGAGTGACCCGAAGGATTTTAGCTAACATCCTATAATGAGCTGTTAACAGGCGCTTTTGTTTTGTAAATAAGGCCATTACTGGCGCACCACAGGAGGGGGCACACTAATTTGACTAAGGCTGCGCTTTTTTGCGCAAGTGAACTTGGCTTCTAAATCCCCCGGTCCCTTTCAGTGGGCTACATATGTTGGTCCGTCACTTGACCTCAGGTCATGTGACCTATGTCGGTCCGTCAGTTGACCTCAGGTCATGTGACCTGTGTTGGTCCGTCACTTGACCTCAGGTTGTGACGGTTTTATTAAAAGGGGTGCCAGCCAGGTATCCCTCCTGACAGTTAGGATGACCAATTTTGAGTTACTTTTGTATTTTTTATTTTTTTTAACCTGTCACACAAGGACCATCCACTTAATGGTGTTGACCCTTTACAATTTGAATGACAAAAAAAACCAACAAAACTTCATCCTTTTTTCTTTTACACAAAAAACAAACAAAACATCTTCCACATAATTTCACTTTTTTTCTTTTTTCAGGTTTTATATTTTTAAATGTCCATAAACAAAATAAACACAAATCCCCCCCCACAAAAATAAGTTCTCAAGTCTTTTCTTGTCTTCCACAATCAACAGGTCAAAGGTTCCATATATTTACTGCTCCCATATTTTACTGCTCCCATATTTTACTGCTCCACAGCAAGAGAGGTCTCAGATAAAGCAGAATCAGAAATCCATAGGTTGTTTTTTGTTTTTGTCATGAATAATGAACTGGGTGACGTCACACGCTTCCAGGATCTCCGGATTCACGGCGGAGAGCGCACAGGAGTAGATGCACGTTTCCTTTTTGTTTGTTTCTGTCGGTCCACGGTGATGACTTCCAGCAGGAAGTGAAGGGAACAGGCGAGGGATTGCACAACCTCGGATTAAAGTTTAATTGTTTGCCCAGAGATGCAACACTAGTGGAATCCTTGACTCTCTGGTCTGGAGAGAAACTGCCATCTTTTAACTGGAAGGGTAAACGAGCTTGAACAGTGGAGCAATCAGGTGAGTTCACAGCTGTGATCCAGGTGCGTCTTTAAGTGTGGCAGGATGGGAGGGGCCAAGGGAGAACAAAAAGTAATGAGAGCAGCTCTGAAAATGAGCAGGCTGTCACACATCCCCCCCCTTGAGAGGTCCCGAACTAGTAAGGGAGAATACAAGTTACAATTTGATTTCACACACATTTTTCATATTCTTCAATACCACAATTATTTTGCCAATAAGTCAGAAGAAGGGAAGCCATGGAAATCTTCTTCATCACTTTCTTCATTGAATATGTCTAGAATTTTTTGGGCGCTGTGCGTTGTCCACTTCTTCTGCTGTAGGATAGCAAGGTTTGAGTTGTGATATATGAACCACACGAAGGTCTTCACCAGTGTCCTCCAACACAACCTCATAATTGATAGGGCCAGTCCTTCTTGTTATACGATAGGGACCCTTCCATCGTGGGGCAAGTTTGGCTGTGTATGACTGGTTGGTTTTGGACCAGGGGTGAGAACGGAACCACACCCTATCTTTCTCAGCGAAGTAACCATCTCTTCTTCCACGATCATAGTTTCGTTTTTGTCTTTGTTTGGCCTTTGTCTGGTTAACATCAGCCACTCGTCGATGCTCAGTGATTGCTGAGAAAAAGGCAAGCTGTTGATGAGGTTCATTTGACCAGGAAGTACATTCTTTTAGAAAACTGTATTGTTGTTTTCTGTTGAACTTGAACCAGTAACGTTTTTCAGAAACATCAAACTGCAGACCAGAGAGGGAAATGAAATTAAGTCCAATGACTGCAGGGAACGTGAGGTGATGAGCAGACAGGATAACACAAGGTAAGTTTATGGACTGGTTTTGTAAGCTAATGGTGATCTCACTCCATCCCAAAGGTTGTCGTCCTTCTCCATCTGCTAAATATAAAGGTCCTCTCGTCCAAGGTTTAAGTTCTCCATTTAGTCCATTCCACACCTTCTCATTTAGCAGTGTATAAGAGGAACCCGTGTCCATAATTGCAGGTCCTTTCCAGGAATGTATGCTGATAGGAACTATCAACTGGTTTGGTAGTGAGTTTGTTGAGGATGTGGCAGAAGGACAGTGTTCACTAGGAAATCCAGAGTTTGTGAGAGACCCAAGAGTCGCTGGGCTTGGAGCTGATGAGATGTGTGATGGACTGCTAGCCGGTGGAGGAGGATTTGAAGGTAAAGGGGATCGATTGGTTCCAGCATGTGGACAGGCTGCAGGGGGATGATTGCCTTTACAACGCCAACAGAATGGTTGAGATGGGCGATTGGGATTTTGGTTGTAGTTTGGTTGTCTTGGCCGTACTGTGTTGTCATGGTGAAGAGGTCTATGTTCAGGTGGCTTAGGGGGTAATTTTACTTGTTTCTTGTGTTCATACTGTTGTTGGTTGTCTCGGTCTCTCTCCAGCTGCTGTCCCAGACGAACAAGTTCATCTACAGTTGTTACTCTGCTACTCCTTAACTGGCTGGCCAATGTAGGATTTATGTTTTTCAGGATCATCTTGACAATGTCCTCATCTTCAATCTGGGGTTTCCAGCGTCTGCACAAAGATTGGTACATATATATGAAATCTCTGATGCTCTCATTCTCTCCTTGAACTCTGGTCCTCACTCGTTCTGCCAGCTCGTCCTCATAGTCCTCAGAGAGAAAAGCGGCCTGAAACTGCTTTTGAAAATCAGCCCAGGTATTAACCTTGTATCTGGCTACATCCCACCAGTCTCTGGCTGTGCCATGCAACACATTCCTTAATGTAGCCATAAGTTCTTCATCTGTTAATGAATTTAGAGCCAAATAATCCTCACACCGTTCCAGATATTGTAGAGGATCAGGGGGGTCTTCTAATTTTCCATACGTTGGAAACAGTAATTTCACAGGGCTTTTCCCCTGGTCTCGACTCCTGTTTAGTAAAAAGGTGGTGCCACCTGGTGCTATACCAGGCCGAACAGTAGATTCCATCCGGGGTCTGTTGGTAAATGTTATTGATTTTGGTACACCTTGATACATTGTCTGTGCAGTGTCATCCATTATTGTGGTCTGATGGCAGGTCTGAACTGGTTGGATTTTTGTGACTATTTCCTCTGTTACAGATTTGATGGTGGTTTGACATGCTGAAATCTCCCCCTGCAAGCGGGAAACCTCTTCTTGCAGAGCAGAGATGCTGGCTGTAACTGGGGTGAGAAGGGATTTGAACTCCTCTAGTAGCTCAGACTGATGGTGTTTCAGTCTCCATCCAAGAGCGGCTTTCGTTTGTGAGAGTATGTATTCCAACTGTGCATCCATCCGTTTGTATTGTTCTTGTCCATGGTCTTGAATTAATTTTTTCACACTTTTTATTGTTGTGTCCCTCATATTGCTCATCTCCCATCTAACACTGGTTTTTATTTCCTCCATGGCAGTTTTTAACTCCGTTTCTGGAACATCAGGTGCAGCCTGTGTTTTGTGTTGAGCTTGAGAAGGAGGCTGTGGTACCAAAGGGGAATCCAACATCAAATCCAGCTTGGTTAATTCCATGTCCAGGAGAGAGTATGCTGTGGAGCATATAGGGGTCATCACCTTTGGGGGGGTGGAAGTGATTGGAGGGTGATCTATTCTGTTTGCTTCTGTGCTCATTTTATTTTTTTTATTTATTTTTATTTTTTATTTATTTTTTAGTGCTGATCATAAAGTTGTCATTCAAAAACGTCCCATCTGGGGTGCCATTTTTTATGTGACGGTTTTATTAAAAGGGGTGCCAGCCAGGTATCCCTCCTGACAGTTAGGATGACCAATTTTGAGTTACTTTTGTATTTTTTTTAACCTGTCACACAAGGACCATCCACTTAATGGTGTTGACCCTTTACAATTTGAATGACAAAAAAAACCAACAAAACTTCATCCTTTTTTCTTTTACACAAAAAACAAACAAAACATCTTCCACATAATTTCACTTTTTTTCTTTTTTTTCAGGTTTTATATTTTTAAATGTCCATAAACAAAATAAACACAAATCCCCCCACACAAAAATAAGTTCTCAAGTCTTTTCTTGTCTTCCACAATCAACAGGTCAAAGGTTCCATATATTTACTGCTCCCATATTTTACTGCTCCCATATTTTACTGCTCCACAGCAAGAGAGGTCTCAGATAAAGCAGAATCAGAAATCCATAGGTTGTTTTTGTTTTTGTCATGAATAATGAACTGGGTGACGTCACACGCTTCCAGGATCTCCGGATTCACGGCGGAGAGCGCACAGGAGTAGATGCACGTTTCCTTTTTGTTTGTTTCTGTCGGTCCACGGTGATGTCTTCCAGCAGGAAGTGAAGGGTTTTGGCACAGGCGAGGGATTGCACAACCTCGGATTAAATTTTAATAGTTTAACCAGGGACGCAACACTAGTGGAATCCTTGACTCTCTGGTCTGGAGAGAAACTGCCATCTTTTAACTGGAAGGGGAAACGAGCTTGAACAGTGGAGCAATCAGGTGAGTTCACAGCTGTGATCCAGGTGCGTCTTTAAGTGTGGCAGGATGGGAGGGGCCAAGGAAGAACAAAAAGTAATGAGAGCAGCTCTGAAAATGAGCAGACTGTCACAACGTGTTAAATTGCAAGAGAAGTGGAATCCGTCAATCAAGTGTAATGGTGTTAATTTTAGTTGATTTATTTTAAATAAATGGTAGTGTCTCCTGGCATACCAAACTAAAATCAACGGCTCTGTCACTTAATGGCTTTACTGTATTTATTTATCCATCATAAAGATCACAGAAATATTGGGTAAACTGAAAAAGAAAAGAATCCGTGAAATTACTATTTAATCTGAATAAGTAATTAATTGAGGATAAAGAGGTCAACTTAATACTGACCCCCCCTAAAATCCTTTACATTTGGACAGATGCGACTTATGCGGTGCGTATGACATGTACAATGGCAAGTATGGTACTATGGTCATATTTTGAAAATAATGTTATGGACAATTTCACTATACTGTATAATGCTCTGGGAATGTGTTGAGCATGACTCTCAGCTGCTATCGTGCTAAATGTTAGCACAATATCTGTAAAACTGACAGAGGCAGATGGGGCAACATGTGGACTGAGAGCCTAAAGTAGCCCTTGGACAATCTCCATCCAGCACCCAAACATTTTGATTTTAAAGAAGATAACTTTTGAAAAAAGTTGATGAACACCTGCATATCTGCTGTATATGTGTGCTCTCAATGAAATTTAAGGAAGTTTGAATTCAACATTTTGGACAAATACCGGTGCACTGAAAACTTTTCAAGTCACTATGTTGGACCTGAGGTGTTCTGAGTGGAGTTTGCATGATCTTCTCGTGCTTGTGTGGGTTTTCTCCGGGTACTCCAGTTTCCTCCCACAAATTGAAAACATGCATGTTAGGCTGCCTTCAGGCTCTGGCCTCCCTTGCAAAAATCTGACATCTCAATGGGATTTGCCTGGTTAAATAAAGATTAATAAATACCAACACTATTTTTTTTTATTTTGGGTTCAAAACACTGTTGTTGTAGCCTCTGATTTAGTTTGGTCTGGTTCTTCCTGCAGCCACAAACAACACCGCAGGTACCTGAACTCTGCACGGCTATTTTAGTAAACTTTATGGTCGTTAAATAAATGTAAACAAAACAAAAACAGCATTTTCTTTGCTAAACTGAATGCAATTTACTTTCAAATAAACCACAATCCGTGATCCGCTACCATGGTTAACCAAAGGTCACTGCTACTTCCTGTCTGGCAGGAAGTTGTACCCATAATCATTTATACAGTAGAGCCCCCAGGAACAAGGTGGATAGGCTAATATATTGTCTCAAGAGGCAGTTCACAGAAACATTCACATACATAGAAAAGCCAATTAGTACAATTCTCTATCTAAGGAAGCCAGCAGATATGTTGAATCTTCAATTCGTTGCAGTCTCCCATCCCGAGCAAGCACAGTGGCAACAGTGGAAAGGAAAAAGTCCCTTTTAACAGGAAGAAACCTCCAGCAGAACCAGGCTCAACAGGCGGCCATCGGCTTTGACCGGCTGGGTTTGAGAGAAACAGGAAGGAGAAACAAACAAACACAGAATGTCAAGTCCAGATGTAGGTGCAGGTGAACCTGAAAGACCAAAACACATGTCAAGGATAGAAAAAATCATTACAAATACATTTTTTGGGGGGGCTTGTAAGATATAAGAGTCAATGTTAAACTGACACACTTTACCTTAATTAATTACTTATTCAGGTTGAATAGTAATTCACAGATTCTTTTCTTTTTCAGGTTTACCATGACACTTCTGTGATCATTTATGATGGATAATAAACCAGGAAACCATAAAGTGACAATGGACTCGTTAAATATAGTTGACAAGTCAGAGACACTGCCTTTTATTTAACAATAAATCACTAAATTTAACACCATTACACTTGATTGACTGATTTCAATTTCTTACAAATTAAACTCGTCAGCAAATTTAATTATAAACAACAGACATAAGTAATAAGGATGACAGTACTGTATTACTTTTATCTGTAGGCTCTTTTCTTAAAGTTTAGTTACCAGTTTAAAATGAGATAAGGGAAGGCGGAAGAGAGGAATTTAAGAGATGGAGGAGGAGAAAATCTATTTTGAGTTAAACAGACCGACACTCTTCCATACGGAAACCAGCTCGACTCATCGCAAGTTCCATTAAACCATCAGCAACTCTGTACCTGTTTAGACGTTCCGTCTCGGTTTAGTTAGAGTTGAGAAGCAGTTTTGGACTCAACAGGTCGTGGGTCCGGTGAAATCCAGTTGAACTTCAGCGTGTTTACTGATTCAACGTCTCGTTGAAGCCTGCTTTCTCCGGCAGAAGTCGTGGCACTCTCTGGTTCTCAAAATAAGATGTTCTTCAAAGGAATTCTCATGAAAAAAGTGGAGCTTTTAGCTCTGTTGAATTTATAACGGCATGTTATAAATTCTTGGCTGATAAACCAGTCTTTGACTTATGACTGCAGTGTATCCAGCCATGAGAGAAAAGACATGGTAGCTCTTGCTGTCCATTCCGACCGAAGCGTTCACGGAAGTAAACGCTTTTTATAAAAGTGATGAGATCAGAAACTCAGTCTCCTGATTGGTCGTGGACCAGTGGAAGGGAGTTAGAGTCACGTCAAAGAGTTCACTTTGACGTTATCAGGATTCAAGGTGAAAGTCAGAAGCAGCCAGAAACAGAAAGAAATTGTTTGGAGGAAGACAGGGAGTTGTGGGGCCATGAAAACAACTGATTAACTGTCTTCTCCATTTCTAACCAAAACGGCCAGGCCACTCCGACCCGGGCCTTCACCTTTCACGCAGTTCTTGACTAAGACAGAGGAAAAAATATACCAGCATATTAATGATCACTCACATATTAAAGCTCCACTGACATCATCTTTTAACTTTCCATAAAATGGCACAACATATATATATATATTAAGATTGACCTCTGATCGTTTTTGCTAAAACAATGTGAAATTAATGAAAATTCCTCTCCAAAATAGTTTAAAATTAGCGCCGTTTATTTACACGGTAAATTCGGGTTTTTCCGGTCACGTGATTGTGACGTCAGACACAGAGCTCTGCTCCAACGGCACATTTAATACAATGAATAAAGATACAAACGCATCCATCGAATTTAGCCATTTAAAACTTTAGATTTTAGCGATTTGGCTCCAGTTCGTGAAGAAGTTATTTTGAGTGATCAAAAATCAAACAGCATGGTTTCTTTTGTCCGTGCTGCCTTTTTTTTTCAGGAGAGGTTTCACATTCAAAAAGCGAACAGCAGATGTCAGCAAAGCCATTGTGATTCCTCTTACAGAGCACTGTAAGATTTATCACGATGGCTTTGCTGACATCTGCTGTTCGCTTCATGAATAACTTCTTCTTCATGAACTAAAGCCACATCGCTCAAATCTAAAGTTTTAAAGGGGACCTCAGATGTATTTTTTAAATTTTTATGGTATTTCTGTGGGATATCCAGACCCTATTCCTTCAATTTAATGCACAAAATAATTATTAGATAATCAATTATACCCTTTTTAATTCTGCCATTTTTAACTTTCGTTTTGAACGACCGGTTTCTTGAAGTCCACGCCCTTCAACGATCTGTTCACGCCCTCTGTAACAGCCAGTATCTGTAATGTGTTGTTGTTTTAAAATTAGCTCTTTTTTTATTACTCATTTGACTTACTGTTAGTGTTAGCTTAAGATAACTTACCGAAACCCGTCTGAGCGCGCCGCAGTTTGCTGCTCCTTTTAGCATTAGACCACCCGAATCCGAAGCTAATGTTAGCTTGTTCCTCTTCCGGTTTTCGCCAGCTCCGCTCGTTGCACGCGATGAGATTTTGGGAGTTATCGCTGTTCCAGTGAAGACAACACAAAGTTCACCAAGTGTCTCCCGTAAATTAATCTGTAAGGAGAAGGTCCTCTTGCTGCGAGCCTGCTGCGAGGCTGCTGCAAGGCTGTACAGTTGAAGCTCCGCTCCATCGCGCCGGAAGAGGGTCCCGTCGAACCCGGTCCTTCCGCCTGTGGTCCGCTCGTTTAATTTTTGCCGGCTGCGCGTTGGCAGCGATCGCAAATACACTAAAAATTGAACTAAAACATAAAAATAACAATTATACTTTATTTATAAAGCCATTTAAAAAAACACAGCTGCAACAAAGTGCTGTACACATGAAATTAAGAACATATAAACAAAAGATGAGATGAAATCATGAAAAACAACAGTCATGTGTTTAATACAGAAGTGGGTTGAGCCTAACCAGGGGTTGCTAGGTGAGGGGCTGGACTCAGGTTTGATCTGATTGGCTGGCGGCTTGTGACGTCAATAAATGCAGGAAGTGTGAATCCTGGTGTATTTATCAAAAATAAATAAATCTACTTAGAGTAAATAAACCACTGGGTGCATTTTTTTGGCACAAGGACTGTTTTTTTATGAAGTAAATACCCAAAGTTTAGTAAAAAAAACATTAAAAAGTGAATTTTGCATGTGTGGTCCCCTTTAAATGGCTAAATTCGACGGACGTGTTTGGATCTTTCTCCATTGTATTAAATGTGCCGTTGGAGCAGAGCTCTGTGTCTGACGTCACAATCACGTGACCGGAAAAACCCTAATTTACCGTGTAACAAAACGGCGCTAATTTTAAACTATTTTGGAGAGGAATTTTCATTAATTTCACATTGTTTTAGCAAAAACGATCAGAGGTCAATCTTAATATATATATATGTTGTGCCATTTTATGGAAAGTTAAAAGATGATGTCAGTGGAGCTTTAAGAATATACTGCTCATATGAATAACACAGGTGATGCTTAGATTACATTTGTATTAGAACATAATTAAAAGAGTAGTAATACCATACCATACCATTTTATTTATAAAGCACTTTAAACAGGAACAAGTCCACACCAAAGTGCTGGACAAACAAACACGCAACAGGCAACACAGACAATGAAGTACAACACGAAAAACATAAAAACATTGCAGATCATAAATCAAACGATCCAGTACAAATCAGCTGGCATTGAAAGCAATGGAGTAGTAGTGAGTTTTTAACCGGGATTTGAAAACCGAGAGGGAGGGGGCCTGTTTGATGAGCAGCGGTAACTCGTTCCAGAGTCTTGGGCCTGCTACAGAGAACGCCCTGTCACCCCTGCGCTTAAGGCGAGTTTCTGGAACTATTAAGAGTACCTGATCCTCTGACCTCAAAGCACGTGGAGGGACATATGGGTGTATCAGATCCGAGAGATAGGCGGGGGCGAGACTGTTCAGCGATTTGTAGACATACATGAGAATTTTGAATTGGATTCGAAGATGAACCGGTAGCCAGTGAAGGGAGGCCAAGACTGGTGTAATGTGCTCTCTTTTGCGTGTGCTGGTTAAAAATCGGGCAGCTGCGTTCTGAACCAGTTGTAATCGTGCAATGGTGGCTTGACTGACGCCAAACAGAAGTGAATTGCAGTAATCAAGCCTAGATGTAATGAATGCGTGAATCACTGTCTCCAGGTGCTTTTTGGATAATATGGGCTTCAGCTTAGACAGACGCCTCAGCTGGAAAAAACAGGATTTGACGATCATGTTTACATGACTGTTGAGTTTCATGGAAGGATCCATTATCACTCCCAGATTTTTGACTTTTTGTTTTTCGGACAGGGGTAGAGCAGACAGGTCAATGCAGTGGTTTGAGGTTGTGTCATTGGGAAGGAACAATATGGCTTCAGACTTCTTATCATTGAAGCTTAAGAAATTTAAAGCCATCCAGTCCCTGATGTCAGCCAGGCAGTCGAGCAGAGGTTGAATAGAGCCTGTACCATTTTGTCTTAGGGGGAAGTAGATTTGATAGTTAATAGTGTCTTTGTGAGAGACTATGTTCTTAGACTCCATCTAAATGGAATAAATTGTGTTAAATGTCGGTTTAACTGAGAGGATCAGCAAAAAGGTATCACTGAGACAGTTCAAAGAGACAAAGGGGTAATCCTGCATCTCAGTTGACCACGGTTAGGTCCACTACAGGCTAATATCAGTTAGCTGAAGTGGCTAACTTGAATTGGGTTTTAATTCTAACAGTTAATGCCAAAATTGAAAGCAACAGATGTGTAAAGCTTAGAATATGTAGGGATGATGCTCATACCACAACAAATTTTAGCCAAGTATCTGTAAAATTAGATGAGTTAGTGACACATTAATGGAGCCAAGATGGTGTAGTGGCAGGGCTTTCGACTTGGGACCCGAAGGACGCGGGTTCGCGCCCCGGCCACTACACACACGTTGGGGTGTCTATGAGTGCACACCTAATTCTCCAGCTCCCCGGGCGCTTTCTGGCTGCTCACTGCACCACCTGGTGGTGGTTGGGTTAAATGCAGAGACGAATTTCGTCTGTGTATGGGAAACATACACAGATGACAGACAAAGACATTATTATTATTATTATTTGTGTTTTCTAAGGTTGCTTGGATGAGGCAGCCATCTTGAATCATGTTTACTTCGTCAATAAGTTGTAGATGTACATCCAGTGATTACTTTCCCCGAGTTTTGTGACATTTGTCCAGAGGTTTGAGATATTTCGATGACAGCCGAACACAAACGCACATAGACACGGGCTTTTTAAAAATCTTTTGGCAGCATTGGATTAGAACGAGACCTTTTACAGAAAACGTGATACCAGAGGTGGGATTATATTTAAGTGGGAAAACTCTGTGTCCTTTACACCACTTACTTCGAGATGACGGATCATAATTATAGGAGCTTCTTTTTATGAGTCAGTCAGACACCCCTGCTGTCAGACAGAAAAGGGGTTGTTTCTGCGTACGTACGAGTGTGCATCAGCGCATGTGCGTAAGTGAGTTAGTGTGTGCATGTGTGAGTGTGTTTGACAGGCACCCACCCTTTTCTAAATGTGATTAAATGGGAGGTTTGTCTCTAATCGTGTTGTAATGAGTTTCTGTGTAACTCATACATTCACTAATTCCGCTTGCCAATAGTGCAAACAGCCACGTGTGTGTGCGTGCGTGTGTGTGTGTGTGTGCGTGTGCGAGCGAGGTGGGAGAGGTCACCTCCCTGCAATCTCACTCTCATTTATAACAATACCGCCGACCTGTCCTCATCAAAGGATTGCAATTTCTAAACACAAACAGCATTAGCTCGTGTGCGCAAACGGGCGCCCACGCTCACGCACACACGTGAGCAAACGTGCAGTCCATCTGTGTATGGATCTGTGTGTCATTAGGACTCTCAGCGGGCCTTTGCATTGATCATCTGACCAGCAGATGGAGAGTGACCGACAAGGACCAAACAAAGCTTGATTTGTGTGTGTGTGTGTGTGTGTGTGAGTATGCACAAATGTGGAGGAAAAGGTTGAATAAGAAGAAGGTAGGAGTGTGTGAAGTTGGAGTTGCTTGCGTGTGAAAAACTAAAGGCGCTTGTTGCCAACTATGAAAACAAACATGAAGAAGGTTGTACCAGACTGTGCCGTTTTTAAAGAGTTCTCCACATATTGACGTGCAGTTCTGAGTGCAGGTGCGCACTCAACTTGGGTGGCGGTAGCTCGGTGGTTCTGTGCTGCAGACTTGGAATCCTGAAGCTGCGGGTTCGAGCCTAGGTTGGGTCAGGAAGGGTGTCAATGTGAAATACAGGTAGTCCTCGACTTACGACGGAGTTCCGTTACTACGCAGCGTCGTAAAGCGAATTTCAACGTAAGTCGGAACATAGTGTAATGATCCTTGAAGAGTCATGTTAAGTGTTAATTGTTCATGTCCTGTTTATGACGCAAGGGTTGTTGGGAAATAAGATGGGGTGGGGCTAGAGGGAGTTTTGGCGGTTCTGTTGTCGAGAGGTTGGGAGCACCTGTTGTGAAGCTGAGGAGTTATGGCGTGGGTCACGGCCAAACAGTGACTCTGAGTTTACTGGCCTGTTAATTGTGTTCTTTAATAAAGTGTTGGCTGAAGCAGAACGTCTGGTGCTTGAGTGACCGCGACAACGTTACACTGGTGTCAGAAGTGAAACTACGAGCTGCCTCTGAAGCGCGCGGCGGAGCAAACTGCAGGTGGAGACATGTTCGCGGACAAGATTAAACGGGAGGAGCTGGAGATGGAAGCCCGGCTGCATTCGACTGCTCACAGAGTGAGAGACACTGCGCTACAAATGTCTGCTGAGGCTGGATTCTCACCAGGTTTGGCTAGATACGAGAACTTTCCCCGCCATGACCGCGGTTTCAGCGGAATAGAATCTAATCTTCGTGACGCGCCATCACGTGACGTAAACAAAGATGGCGGCGCCCAGCGGCGAGAAGTAGCGGCAAACATAAAAACGCCAAAGTTCAATGGAAAGACGCCATGGGAGGTGTTTATTGCTCAGTTTGAACTGTTAGCTGCAGCTGCTGGCTGGGATGAGGAGAATAAAGCACTGCAATTAGCTTTATGCCTGTGTGAGGATGCAGCTGCCTGTTTACTGCTGCTGAGCAAGGAGGAGAGGAGAGACTATGCTGCTCTAGTTGGGACACTACAGAGACGATTTGGACAGTATAACCAGCCTGTGCTGCTGCGATCAGAGTTTCACAATAGACGCAGACAGCCTGCAGAGCCTCTTCGTATCCTGGCCCATGACATTGAGTGTCTCTGCAGGAGGGCTTATGACAACATGCCACCTGCAGTGCAGGCAGAACTAGCTCGTGATCAGTTCCTGCAGGCTCTCAGTCCCAAAGAACTCAGAATACAGACCCAGCTGGCACGTCCAGAAACACTTGGAGCAGCTCTAGAGTTAGCGCTGGAGAGGGAGATGCTGACAGGATCCATTGGTGGAGCTGAGGACGCACCAATAGTGAGAGTACTGTCAGCTCCGGTCGAGCAGCTGGGGAGGACAAGGGGACCACTCAGTACGACGCAGACCGCTGCTCTTCAGTCATCTGGTCCCCAAGTGGACCCGCGCCGTCGACCGCAGAGCTGCTGGGGCTGTGGGCAAACGGGCCACCTCATCAGGCAGTGTCCCAGGTTTGCAGCCGTGCCGGGAAACGCCCAAGGGCCCGTGTAGGTGGGAGTACACGGGCCTGTGAGACCAACACCCCCAGCCTAGCACCATCTCCACCAGGCACCATCATTGCTGTGGGCTGGACACAAGTGGGCAACTTTTGTCACATTCCAGTGGTGGTCGCCGGGGTGCCTTGTACAGCACTCCTGGACACAGGATCCAACGCAACACTTGTTCGACCTGACATCATCCCTACTGGAGCTACTGTGCAGGCAACTGATGTGCAGCTTAAGACAGTGACTGGTGACCTGGCCCCCATAAGAGGGAGGGGAGTGTTCCAGTTTAAGGTGGGAGATCTCGCTGTGCCTTATGCTGCCTGGGTGGCAGATGTGCAGGACACATGCATCCTTGGGTTGGACTTTCTGCGAGCCATTGGTGGTGTGATTGACCTAGGCAGGGGTGCCCTGATACTGCCTGAGGGGAGGAGCGTGCGGCTCGTTTCCCCCTCGTCATGCCCAGCCCCTGAAGCTGTAGCTGCGTACACCGCAGAGACTTTGGCACTGCCACCAGCTGAGCATCAAACTGAAGAGGAGGAGAGGCTGTCTGCAGTGAGAGAAATCTGGTCCAAGAACTGTGAGGGGCTGACTCAGCAGCAGCAGGAAAACCTATGGCAGGTGCTGTTGGAGTTTAAGGACACTTTTGCTCTTAAAGAGAACGAAGTGGGTCTGACACACTTGGTGGAGCACACCATTGACACTGGGGATGCTCGTCCTATTAAAGTGCGTCCTCGCCGCCTTCCCTTAGCTCTCCAGGAGGTTGCTGACAGAGAACTGGGTGAGATGATTGAGACAGGCATCATAGAGCCATCTGACAGCCCGTGGGCCTCCGCTGTGGTGATGGTACCCAAGAAAAACAGCACAAGGATGCGCTTTTGTGTAGACTACCGACCCCTCAATAAAGTTACAAAAAAGGATTCTTACCCTCTCCCCAGAATAGACGAATCGCTGGATTTGGTAGTAGGTTCATCCTGGTTCTCCACCCTGGACCTGCGAAGTGGATACTGGCAGGTGCCATTGTCACCGGAGTCTAGACCCAAGACAGCCTTCTGCACCAACAGGGGACTGTGGCAGTTCAGAGTACTAAGCTTCGGTCTATGCAACGCTCCTGCTACCTTTGAGAGACTCATGGACAGGGTACTGGCTGGGGTCCCACGACAGCAGTGTCTGGTCTACCTAGATGACCTCCTGGTGCACGGAAGCTCCTTTGAGGCCGCTCTGGACTCCCTGAAACAGGTACTGGGGAGAGTGGCTGCTGCAGGCCTGAAACTACACCCAGACAAGTGCCACTTCATGAGGAGGGAGGTAGAATTTCTGGGCCACAAGCTGGGTTGTGAGGGCGTCAGCACGTTGGAGGAGAAGGTCCACACAATTAAGGACTGGACCAAGTCCAGCTTAAAAGCTTCCTTGGCCTGGCCTCCTACTACAGAAGATTTGTGAAAGACTTTTCCTCAATAGCTGCACCACTCTTCCGCCTGCTGCAGAAAAATTGCGACTTCACCTGGAACCAAGACTGTCAGCAGGCATTCGACATCCTGCGTAGGTCCCTGACAGAGTCCCCGGTCCTTGCCCCACCGGACCCCAACCTGCCATTTGTCTTGGACACAGACGCCAGTAACGTGGGACTGGGAGCAGTATTGTCGCAGGTTGGACCCAATGGTGAGAGAGTAGTAGCATACTACAGTCGGATCCTGAATAAGAGTGAGCGACGCTACTGTGTTACACGGCGAGAGCTTCTGGCAGTGATGGCGGCGGTAAGACATTTTAAGTACTACCTGTGTGGCACACCATTTATTATCAGAACAGACCATGCTGCCCTCCAGTGGCTGATGTCGTTCAGGGAGCCCGAGGGGCAGGTGGCTCGTTGGCTGGAGGAGCTCCAGGGCTTTAATTTCACTGTGGAACACCGAGCAGGAGCACGCCATTCCAACGCGGATGCCCTTTCTCGCCGCCCATGTGCTGCAGCAGGCTGTCGTCATTGTGAAAAGCAAGAGGAGAAGGAGCTCACAGCAACAGATGGCACAGCGCAGCTCTCGTGCAGGGTGCTCCAAGTGGTGGATGTGACAGAGTGGAGGACAAAACAGGAGCAAGATACCGACCTGCTGCCAATCCTACAATGGCTCGAGGGAGGGCAGCGTCCCAACTGGGATGAGGTCACTGGGCTTTCTGTTGCCACAAAAGGATTGTGGGCCAAGTTTGGTACTCTGAGGTTGAGTGAAGGGGTGTTGCAGCGTGCCTGGAAGGATCCGGCCACTGGGGAGGAGAGGTGGCAGGTTGTGGTGCCGAGATCGCTGAGGTCAGCGGTGCTGGGAGCCAGTCATGGAAGCACAGGCTCTGGGCACTTTGGTGTCACCAAGACCCTGCGCCGCCTCCGCCAAGGCTACTACTGGGGCCAGCAACGGAGGGATGTAGAAGACTTTTGCCGCAGCTGCGACTCCTGCTCCTCGCACAAGGGGCCGCTGGACCAGTCCCGCGCCCAGCTTCAACAGCAACCAGCGGGGGCACCGATGGAAAGAGTGGCTGTGGACATCATGGGCCCGTTTCCACACACTGATAAGGGAAACCGCTATGTACTCACCGCCATGGACTATTTTACTAAGTGGCCGGAGGCATATGCCATCCCAGACCAGGAGGCAGAGACTGTGGCTGACGCATTAGTGGAGGGGATGTTCAGCCGGTTTGGGTCAGCAGAGACCCTTCACAGCGATCAGGGTCGAAACTTTGAATCCAGGGTGTTCACTGCCATGTGTGAGCGCATGGGGATTCAGAAGACTCGCACCACCCCGCTCCACCCACAAAGCGATGGCCTGGTAGAGAGGTTTAACAGGACACTGGCCCAGCAGCTGGCTATCGTAACCTCGGAACACCAGAGGGACTGGGACACCCATCTACCCCTCATTCTCATGGCCTACAGATCAGCAGTCCAGGACTCAACTCAGTGCACACCTGCCCTGCTCATGTTGGGAAGGGAGCTGAGGGCCCCTGCGGAGCTGGCTTTTGGAAGGCCCCCTGACGCTCCAGAGGCACCACCAGGTCCAGACTATGTGAGGAAACTACAGGACCGGTTGGAGTCAGCACATTCCTTTGCCCGGGACCAGCTGGCAAAGGCGGGACTGCGCCAAAAGAGAAATTATGATGTCACCACTAAAGGAAGACACTTCCTTGCTGGGGAGCTGGTGTGGGTCTTCAGCCCAAAGAGGAAAAAAGGTCGTTGCCCCAAACTGGAGGGAGTCTGGTGCTTGAGTGACCGCGACAACGTTACAATACTTTGTATGTATATATATATATATATATACTTT
>JBBPBX010068042.1:0-11632 GCA_038048925.1 Garcialebias charrua | reverse complement strand
ACTTGCTTCTGGTAGTTTAAGCTTCTTTCTACCTATCAGCTATTTTTCAGCCTTTTGTTGCTAATTTCAGCTTTTTTAGATACGCTCCTAATTTTCCTGCTAATTATTTAAACCTATTCAAACACACCTTTCTGCTTTCTTCTAATTTAGGCTTGTTCCATTTCAACTACTACTTCATCATGTTTTTAGTTAATTTCAGCTGTTTTTCAGCAAGTTATTTTGCAATAATCATTCAAACTGCATTTTTGCATGAAATGCAGTTTCTCTAGTTTGGTTTTATTTTGCTAATGTATTTCAGCTGAAAATAAGTTTAAATTATTTTTTTATTTATTTAAGATGATTTATTTGATTGAACTGCTTAGATAAATAGTTTAAATCTGCAAATCTGTATTTGTATTAAAGGAGCTGTATGTAACTTTTCTAACAATATATATTTTTTACATATTTCTTCACTCTGTCACTACCTCCTGACAGACTGATTTTAGACAAGTAATCTCTGAAAAAACTATAGTCCCCTTGCTTCTCCAAAAGCATTTCTAAAAAGCCACAGTGACACGCCGTTAACCAGCCAATAAAAACAGAGCTTGAATTTGAATTTCAGCAAAGCAAGGGTAACAGAGCCATATATAGCTCTGAGGGGGAGGGACCAGAAATGTGTCTCTGTTCAAAATTTTCCTAAGTTCCAGCGTGTTCCAGAAATTACATACTGAACCTTTAAAGTGCCTGGTCGTTTGAAGAATATATATCAGCTGACTGAATAAAAATATTACTTTCAACATAACTAAAAATACCTGTTGAAAAGTATTTAGTCCTGGTAAATTAAGGGCTCAACAATAATAAATAATAATAAATAAATGTCACATTTTGTCATCTGTGTATGTTTCCCATACAAGACGAAATTCGTCTCTGCATTTAACCCAACCACCACCAGGTGGTGCAGTGGGCAGCCATAGAAAGCGCCCGGGGAGCTGGGGAATGAGCCTTTAAAAAATTTTCTTCAGCAATGACCAACTCTTTTTGGTTTAAAGACATGTTTAATACCATTAAAATGTTGAATGATATGTATAAAAGGCCTCAAAAATAATAATAAAGGATGTCCTCAGTCTTTGGAAGAAGGAAAAGAGCACAGAAGCCTTGATGATGCAGACAATTTAATTCACTCATCTGACTGACCTTCACTATTAATTTGACAAACATGAATAATTTATGCAATGACTACTTTTTTTAGACTGATTTTTCTTTCTGTTTGAAAAAAAAAAATCCATCCAGGTAAAAAGAAGAAGCTCCAATAAAAACACTGAAATACCTTCAGTACAGTGGGCAGTGAAGTCAACTTGAACAACAGATTCTGAGCACGGTTAAAAGAACATCCCAAAACAGTTGCAGCTCAACTTTTCTTTGGCTTTGATCACAATTTCCTCTCTGTCTTAAAACATGTTAACACATGATCAAAGTTTTATTTTTGCATAAAACGGTAAAATCGACTCTTGTTGTGCTTTAAAGGTTCAGTATGCAGTTTCTGTAGAACTGCAGCACTTAGAAATATTTTCAACAGGCAAAGCATTCTGATCCCTCCCCCTCAGAGCCATATGTGGCTCTGCCCCCTTGTGGTCTGTTGAATTTCAAATTCAAGCTCTGTTTTTATTGGCTGATTCAAATTCAAGCTCTGTTTTTATTGGCTGGTTACAAACTCTGTTTTTATTGGCTGGAAAATGGCGGGTCACCTTTTCTTTTTAGAAATGCTTATTTACCACCTGGAGAAGCAAGGGGACAATATTTTTTTAATTTTTTTTTCAGAGATTACCTGGCTAACATCAGTCTGTCAGGAGGTAGTGACAGAGTGAAGAAATATGTTCATAAAAAAAGCTACATACTGAAGCTTTAATGTGCAAAGCAAGAGACATGTTGCACAAAGTATCATTGTTTCCTAAAGTCTTTGTTTGTACAGTCCACTTGGATACACAAAAACACAAAAGTTTAAATAAGAATCGTCACACATCTCCTTTTAATAGTTTTTTTTTAAATGGGCTAAAACTCCATTGCACCGAGTGGCTGCAGGCTCTGTTCAGACTGTTCTTTCACTCTTCACCAGTCTTTGTCTACCACAGGCGAAACGTGAGCCTGTACTGGACAGAACATCGGCAGCGTGTTCACAGCTCGCTGCCGTTGCCCATTGGATATCGATGTGTGCAGCTCCTTGTAATGTAGAGGCTGTCCTTCAAACTTTTCGTGATGGATTTTCAGAAGCCGATGTGAGGGAAGTGAACGAAACGGGAAGCTTGTAACAGAATAAGGGAGTCAGGAGAAGGGAAGCTAGACAGCTGCCATTCAGAAGAAAGGAGTGCATTAAAGTGATGGAAGGTTAAAGAAACGCACAGTATGTTACGGACTTATTTCAGTCATCTGCTTTTCAGAAGACTGCATTTACAAAGCGCATGTCTCCCTTAAGGATCAGGTTGTATTTAACAATTGATTATACAATTTATTCGAACACGTAAACCCCACTAATGTTATGCTGGAACACTTTGAGAACAACCCGTCTGTCGCTGGTTCAGAGCTTTTAAATGTCTTTTAATTTATACACTCAAACATCCACTGGAAAATGTGAGTTTAAAGTCACCGGCTGTGATTTGAAGTGGCAGCGGACCTCTTTAATATTACTTTTCATAAAGCATTATTAACTTTCACTCACAGTCAGTGTTCTAGTATGAGATCACAACAGCCTACAAAAGTGTGCAAACAGTCGACGGTTAATCATTCAACACGTCGTTTTCCTGCTTTTAGTTTCTTTTTAACACAAGGCGGATGATTCGGATGATATGTGACTTGTTTGTGCTGCTGATTATCCATGCTGCTGATCTCATGCTGCTAATTATCTCATGCTGCTGTATTCATTCATACTTATCTACTCACCACTGAATCATGGCTGCTGCTGATACGCCGTATTGTTTTGCATTATTAATGTTTACCGTATTTCTTAGATCATTTGGCGTATATCATTGATGACAAACTGACATGGAAACAACACATAAATTCTGTAAGAATAAAAATAGCTAAATCGATTGCAGTACTGTACAAAGTCAGAGACCTATTGAATGATAAAGCTCTGTATTTGTTGTATAACACAATCATTGTTCCACACTTAATCTATTGTATTGATGTTTGGGGGAAAGCGTGTAAAACAATCACAAAGCCTATTTTTGTATTACAGAAAAGAGCTGTAAGAATTATCACTAGAAAACATTACTGTCATCCATCAAGTACATTATTTTATCAACTGAAGTTATTGAAGTTCCATGATTTGGTAGATTATAATATTTTATCAGTTATGTATAGGGCTCAGAATAACGCTTTACCTTTAAATATCCAAATGCATTTTGTTAAAAGACAAAGTTGTTATAATCTTAAGGGGACAGAGATGTTTGTAAAACCACAATTCAGAACTAGTTTGAAGGGACGTTCTACCTCAATCCAGGGAATTAGATTATGGAATGGCTTGGAGAATGTAGTTAAAAATGCCAAGTCAATGTTTACATTTAAGAAAATGATCAAAACAAATGTGTTAAAAAAATATATGAAATGGCGTAATGTGTATTGTATTAGTTAGAAAATTAGAAAGAGTTAGTCATTTTGTACTGTTGGTTGAAGATTATTATTGTTTAATCTGATTGTTTGAAAAAAGGGGCAGATATAATAAGATTTATTCTTCTTTCTGCTACCTTTCTTTTTTTTAAATATTTTGTACGTTATCATTTATGGGATTGTCTTGTATTGTGTTTCTTTTGTAAAAAAAAAAAAAGAACAAATTTAATAAACATAAACATAAATATATCTTATCTTTATAAATTCTTTCTATTCACACTTTCTATTTTTGCTATTTTGGGGTGTAATTGGGAATCTGTGTACAGTACATAATTTCATTCCACTTCATGTACCATATGTGGTGAGAACAATAATAAAACTGACTTGAACTTGAACTTAGAACTTAGAAATTCGAAACATCTTATTTAAAAATGATGCAGAAAAACTGGTTCATGCATTTGTCACGTCTAGACTGGACTATTGCAATGATTTGTTATTTGGGTGTCAAAACACTTGGATTAAGTTTTCACTTAATCCAAAATGCTGCTGCCAGAGTCTTAATTGGAGTTAGTGGGAGAGATCATATCTCTCTAGTTTTAGCTTCTCTCCATTGGCTCCCTGTCAAATCCATAATAGAATTCAAAATCTTACTTCTAACCTACAAAGCCCTCAACAGCCTAGCTCCATCTTCCGAGATCTTATTGTTCCATATTTTCCTAATAGAGCACTTTGCTCTCAGACTGCAGACTTACTTGTGGTTCCTAGAGTTTTCAAAAGCAGAATGGGAGGAAGATCTTTCAGTTATCAGGCTCCTCTCTTGTGGAACCAACTTCCAGTTTCTGTCCATGAGGCTGACACATTGTCCAGTTTTAAGACTGGGATTAAGACTTTCCTTTTTGATAATCCTATAGTTAGGGTTGCCTTGTCATGCTTTCTCAAGCTTAAGACTATTAGAGGACAATTTGACCTAATTTCCTTAAATTAATTGTTAAAATTGAATAGTTTTCATTTGATAATATTTCTATCTTAACATGTGATTCTCAACCTGCCATTGTGTATCTGTTCCTCCTTCCTGTTCCTCTCAAACCCAGCCAGTCGAAGCAGATGGCCGCTTGTCCTGAGCCTGGCTCTGCTAAAGGTTTTTTCCTCACAAGTGAGTTTTTCCTTTCCACTGTCGCCTTCACGTTTGCTCAAGATGAGAGTCTGCGATGAAGTTAAACTCAAAGCAGTCTGCTCCTCAGATAAATGATGTTAAATTTTTTATTTTTATGTATGGATGTTTCTGTTCCGTGCCCTGAGACGACTTCTGTTGTGACTTGGCGCTATATACATAAACTGAATTAAATTGAATTGAACTTGAATTCACTCGTCCACAACATTTAGAAGATGTCAAAAGGAAGTTTTAAGCTGATTTTTTATTTATTTCTGTTATTGTAACGATAAAGTGAGATCATTTCAGCTGTATTGACGTACTTCATTGACAAGAGTCAAACGAGGGCTTCAGAACTGTTCAGCTGTGTCGTTTCCTTTTTGTCTCGCATCAACACTGATGAAGGAGAAGATGAAGTATGAAGAAATGAGCAGCTCTCATGTTCTGATGACCCATAAACACTTCGGTCAAAAATGCTGCGCTCCGTTTTTGTCGCACTTGTATTTTTTATGCAGAACAGAGAGCGCAGAGAGCGTCTTATTCCTGAGGGAGACAGAAATCACTCTGCTTTTGTTCGCCAGTCAATGACAACCGCACCGCCTGCAGCCATCCAGCAGTATGTGACTTTCACTGTGGCCTCTGTGCAGATGCACTCGCTGCTTTGCTTTCCTCTTAGCTTTAAATAATTATAACGAAATATAGCTTTTCTCCTGGACGAAACGGAGAGGGACACATTTAAATGGACACACGGTGCACCTGACTGCTGCTGACGACTGCACTGCAACCAAACCGCCAAGAAATCTGTTGGAGGAAAGCGTGCAGATGTGCAAATATTATGTGCTGTAAGCAATTCATCTTCTTGCAGATTCCCAGATGGTGGTACAATATGCATAGGATTATGACAGGAGCATCCATATATGTGTTGTTAGCAGCCTCATTGGGCTTTACTGATGGAGGATATAAACAGAGATCTGGTGGCTGTTTTTTTTTTTTTTACCGCTGTACGTCTTTGTCCTATGAGCTTTCAGGAGATAAAAATCATGCATTTTGATTAAAGAGGTTAAGAAAAGAACAAAAAAAAAAATGTATTCCTCTAAATTCTCTGTCTTTTAGCTGCACTGATGCAATTTGTGAAGAGGAAATTCACAATACTGTATCAGTTCTCCATCTCTATCCTCCTTAACTTTAAAAGACTGATTGGAGTAATTTTTTTTTAGCGCAAAGAGACATTCCAGCTGTGATTTGTTTTTCTTCATATTGTATTTTTTGCACTTTTCATTCAACCTTTATTTAATCAGGTTAATCTCATTGAGCCTCGAGGACTCATTTACAAGAGAGACCTGTCTACAAACTAAAGAATGATGACAACAGCAACAGTAGAATTTCCTTGAACAATCAACAATAGACAAACATAAGAGAGGCATACAGATTTTTTTTAACAAGTTAAAACAAAGATATCAAAGTAGCAAAACAGACAGATTATAAGGCAGATGTAGAAAATCAAAAACAGGAACATGTCTGCATTGGTTTTTGCCAGGATTCCGACAGATTCCTAAAGCCATTTAGAGAGGTCAAGTTCGAGAGCTTCAGATCTTTTTGTAAGATATTCCAGGAAGCAAGAGTTGAGTAGGAGAAGGCCCTTTTGCCAAGCTCAGTCCTCACTGATGGAACACTGCAGGTAATCATGTCCTGAGAGCGCACGCTGTAACTGCACTCACGCAAAGACATGTAGGAGGAGATGTATGAAGGCAGCAGACCAAGAAGTGATTTAAAGATGAAAATGTACCAGTGGAAGAGTCTGCGTGAGGTTAATGATGTCCAGTTAAAGGTGCTATATGTAATTTCTGGAACACGCTGGAACTTAGGAAAATTTTGAACAGAGACACGTTTCTGGTCCCTCCCCCTCAGAGCCATATATGGCTCTGCTCCCTCTTGCTCTCTGTGAAATTCAGCTCTGCTTCCGAATGCTCCGCCTCCACTGCATGTCCTGTCAGCCGCTGCGAAGTTCTGTGTTTATATGTTAATAAAACGTTCTAAAAAATAAAATAAAAACAGGGAGCGCTGGTCCAGCACACCAGAACACCATGAAATCTGCAGAGCCGCGCGCAGCCACGTTGGACATGAGTTTAATTTGCTCGTGACAAATTCATTCATTTCCTCAATGTTTCTGTCATGACTCAGCGGAGGAGGAAGCGATCACTTGACTTTTGGCAAAAAAACAAAAGAAAAGTCCAGATCAGGGATGAAGAAGGGGAATTTAATACATTTGTGTCACATACAAAACAGTTTTGCATCGCTTTGCAATACTTTGAACGAGAACCTGCGCGGCCGCTGCGGGCTGGGACAGGCGGGGGCGTGGGTTAGGAGCGTGAGAAGTGAGAAGCTCTGTTTTTATTGGCTGGTTAACGGCGGGTCACTGTGGCTTTTTAGAAATGCTTTTAGAGAAGCAAGGGGACTATAGTTTTTTTCAGAGATTACTTTGTCTAACACCAGTCTGTCAGGAGATAGTGACAGAGTGAAGAAACATGTTAAAAATATATTTTTAGACAACTTACAGACTGCACTACAGAACTGCAGACTGCAGCTTTAACCAGTGAAAACAGGGTGCAGTGGTGGGTACGAAAATCCCAGCCAGTTATGAATCTTCGTGCACCATGATAGACAGCATCCAACATCTGCAGGGTGCTTGTAGGAGCATTCATGTAGATAATGTCACCGTAATCAATGGAAGGAAAGTCACAGATACAAGGCGTTTCCTAGCATTCAGTGTTAGACATGACTTGCTGTGTCCACTGTAGAGAGTTAGGACTTAGGAAGCAAGCTGGCAGGAGTGCTGGGGTTTTGAGTTGCAGGGCTAGGGACCAAACTTTGAGTAGTTTGTAATCATGTGGCTGCCTAACCTCGGTGATAGTGAGGTTGATGAGCATGCGTCCCTGCTGACACACACACTCCCTCCACATCTACTCTGCTGAATATTAATACAGAGGAGAGAATTCCTTTGAGCCCCATTGTCAGCCGGCCTATTGTTCTCTGCTGGCCTCTCCCTCGGCACTCATATATATGTGTGTGTTTGGTGTTGGTGTCTACATTGTGTGCTTATGCATATTATACCCATGTATTCATTGCATGTGAGTGCCGGCTGGCGCAGAGCAGCAGTTAAAAGCGGCGGTAAGGGAGCTGATGGGTGTGTTTGTTGCCTGCCTCGACCTATAAAGACAACTGGCCTGAGAACACTTGAACCAGCCGTCGGGGCCCAACATTGGCAATTATTTCACCTAGAGGCACTATCTGTAAAATGAACACTCTCATTAAAAAAAAGTGCACACAGGTGTTTGCGTGGCAACGCGCACGCCCGCGCCAGTCACTTTACTCGAAAGGCAAATATATGGCAACACAAATGCTTGTCTTTCCATCAAAGAGTAATGTGCTGTTTATGATGTTTGACTGCCATGCGCGTGCTCATGCATGTGCACATACACACTTTGTAGTGTCTGTGTGTGTGTGTGTGAGAGAGAGAGAGCACATCTGTGTGGATTTATGTGTGTGTCACTGTTTAACTACCCCGCACACGTAACCTCCCCATCTCTGCCTCCCTGTTTCTCATTTACTGAGCCAGCGCCAGAGAGAAGGAGTGTGGGGAAACGAGAAAATAAGTGATAGCGAGGGGGGAAGGAGAGAAAGAACGGGAGATGGTGAAATAGAGGCGTAGAGGGAGGTGGTGATAGAAGGAGAGACGGGTGTACGAGGAAAAATGGAGCGAGGCTGGAGTAAAAAAGGAAAGAAAAGGGGAGAGGAGAAGTGATAGAGAGGCAGGAAGAGGGGAAGAAGAGAAAAAGACAGAGGAGGAGGCAGCAGATTTATGAAGCCATTGGAATGTAATTTGGAGGCAGAAATTACTGTCAGCCCGAGCACGGTTTAAAGTCAGTGAAGCCTGAATCCATGGCTTTTGTCTGCGTGTGCTTGTATGACGAGCATCACGACAAATGGATGGAAGACGTAATGCAGAATCACGCCACACACACACACACACGCAGGTTGGCGTCATACACACCGAGCTTCACCAACACCCCTCGCATGAGTGCCACGGCATCAGAACATCACCCTGCATTCACGTTTAACAGTTCATCTTTCATCTAGGCTCGAAAACGCACAGTCTACACGCGCTCTCGTGCTCTCACAGGCTCTGAATTCTTGTCAGGCTCTGAAGGCCATGACTCCGACAGAGTCAGTCGAGGGTGTCGGTGTGGACAGAAAGAGAGCTTGAGGAGGAGGAGGTGTGGGGGGGAGGAAAAGATGGAGAGAGCGTGTCAAGGATAGACAGAGGAAAAGGTACAGGTGGGAAATGGGGGGGGAGACTAAGAGAGGCTAAAAGAAGTGTGAGCGGGGATGTGACTGGCTTTCTAACGCAGCAACACACAGCTTCCATTTAGCCTGAGAGGGAGGGGCGAGAGGGTGTGGGGTGATGAAGCAGGGATGATCAGCAAAGATCTGAAGGGAAGAAAAGCTCAATACAGTGTGGTACCCCCACCCCCACACACACACACACACACACACACACCCGTCCAGCTTCACTTTGACACTCGCTTGTAATGCACACACCAAGGTACCAAGGACCAGCTTTCTATTGCTGCTACTTCTCTCTCTCTCTTTTAAAATTTTGCTCGAGCTCCTTTTCAATTAGCTGCCGCGAGTAAACAAAACGACAGTTAAAGCTTTTTTTTTTTAATGATTTCTGGGTTTCTCTTTTTCTCAACACGTCCTGAACAAAAACCAAAATCAATAATGTGTGAAAAGACGATCTTTGATGGAATACGCTTCATTAAGAGATCAATCATCATTTATTTATTTATTTATTTTTTACAAACATGCACATGGGCACCTTGTGACTGAGAAAATAAATACAGTAAATGGCATCAGAGGATTAGCACTACAGTGGGTCTCCAGTTATTTGAAAAATAGGGGACAAATAAATCTATCTACCGTATTTTCCGGTGTATAGGTCGCACCTTTTTATGGTTTTTTTCAAGGCCTGCGACCTATAATCCGATGCAACCTATTCTGTAGGTACCATTCTGCGCAGTACCAAAAGTGGTACTGCGCAATTTTTCTGCAAAAGTGAAAAAGGCTGATATCTGAGTCAAAAATTGGTCTAAAAATATAAATCCATAGACTCAGATATCAGCCTTTTTCACTTTTGCAGAAAAATTGCGCAGTACCACTTTTGGCCATTAGGGGCACTGTGGCGCTGTGCAGTACCACTTCCAGTGGAGTACACCGACCCAAGAAGAAGAAGAAGACCGTTTCCAGCTGCATGTGTCCCAAAATAAGCTTCTGTGCTCGGACACTCTGTGGGCGTGCTGACCTGGATGTAGCTGTTAGCTCTGTGTTTCTTAGCTGGGTTTTTTGCAAGATAAGTCAAGAACCACTCAGCTGATTTTTCTGAAACTTACAGAATGGAATCACAGTGTGGACGTTTACAAGTGAGTACCGGTAGCTTTATTAGATGTTTGAGATTAAAATAAAATAAAAAAACGATCTTTTAGCTTAGCTTTTTGTTAGCTCGTGGCTGTTATTCTGTTTACCGGTATGTTAGAAATAGCTTCAAAACCACTCGGTGTATATTTTTTCTGCTTACAGAGTTTAAATGATAAGACATTAATGTACGTAACGATGGTCTATAGAAAACATTTGACATAAAATTCGTTTTTATTCGTGTTTTCTGAGAGGCGGACTCGTCTCGTGTTAGCTTCTGTTAGCTTCTCTTTATGTTATAAATTGCTTAGAAACCAATAGGTATATAGTATAAGCAGTGGTGGGCACAGACCGCTAGGGAGCGCTAAAGGGCTAATCCGCTTACAGTGGACCTAAACTTTTTGTCAGCGTTTTTGTGGTTTGACTAACTTTTATAATTCATAAGCGGATTTGTGCTATTTTTATTTAAAATGCAGTACCGCTAATAACTAATTATCTATCAGTAAAAACCAATAAACTTATTTACAAGCTCTTATGCTGGCTCCGTAGCTGCTTGTTTTACCTTTTTCCCCACCGTAAAGAGCAGAGAGGAGGGAGGGTTGGAGGGGGAGGGAGCAGAGCGGAGAACAGACTCGGATCTACCATGTAAGCAAATGATGCCGTTGCCTGGGGATCCCAATCAGCAGCGCCGCGCCCCGGCCAGTCACCTACATCCCTAACATTGATCCTGCTTGTTAATGTACATTTAACATAAAAATAATTATAGTTACGATGAAAACGATCATTAAAAAACGCAATACAAAAACCGGTCGATTTCTGTATCCCCCTACTAAAAAATGGACTATTCCATCTTGACATCTTCCGGGTCAGAGGTGAACTCGGTGCTAACGTTTATGGCTAGCTGGTTGTGCTGGGTACTTGGATAAATCCGCAGAGAACCCCGCTGTTTCAAGCCAAATTAACGCGGCCGGAGGATTTTATTGTGTGTTTTGTGTCGACCACTCGACGGTGAGTCGTTAGTTTTATGTATTTGGGTTACTTTTATGTATAAATGCGGTGGCGACACACCCGTGTATTTGAGATTTAAAAGTGGTCTTAGTGATTAAAAGATCATTCTTTTTGTTAATTTCGTGGCCGAATAGAATATATATACGTAAAGTATTAAATAAATCCTTTGATTTTTGTAATTTCATCCTTTTAGGATCATTTTAGTTACTTTTCATTAAATCTGTTGACTGCCTATAGAAATTTTGATAACAGTTTAGTCCTGTGTATAAAGTAATGCTAATTTTTGTTTTGTTTATGACCTTGTTTAGGTCAGGGTTTTTTTCAACCCCCTGTTCCCACCCAGGATGGCATTGGCAAGCTACCGGACCACCACAGCTGTGCGGTAGGACTTAAATTGCACCAAACTATTTGTTTTTTTCT
>JBBPBX010068041.1:0-11313 GCA_038048925.1 Garcialebias charrua | reverse complement strand
GACAACAATAAACTACAGTAAAGTTTGATGGTCAAGCTATTACACTGAGTTGATATTAGTTTGTTGCATGCTGAGACAGAAACTATAATAAAAACTTGAAGTCCTTTGTGCTGAATCTCACAGAAAATACAGCCACAGCTATGTTTTAGCCTTCAGATCACCTGAATGCAGAGATATTTTTTATACCAAAGCACCTTTTCTCCTTTGTTGCCTACTATGGTAACCTTTGCTGAACTCAAGCTGCATTCATTTGTTCGCTCATTCATTCATTCTTATATCCACAGGCTTGGTGATTGCCGACGTTTACTATTCAGCACTCCTAATTTTTACTGGCTACAACCCATTGTAGTGTGATGTCACGCTGTGCTGTTTCAAGGATTCAATTCAAGGATTCAAGGTTCTTTATTTTTATTCGCATCACATGTGACACACGAGGTGGAACAAAATTGTACACAGGTTCCCAATTACTGGAAAAAAGTATAAAATGTAAAAGAAAAACAGTAATAAGGTCTAAGATATGAAATAAGAAAGATGTTAACTAAAAATATGCTAAGCACTAGTAGTACAAAAAGAATACGCCGAACAGCAGCACGAACATGAGTCTTTGTGAGTATCTATCTATCTGTGTGAGTAGATGAGCACAAATGAACACAGCAGCATGAAATAAATCAGTTTCATGATGTGATATTTCACAGTGATTATTCTGGTTAGGGGTTCATGTGTCTAACAGCCTCAGGGTAGAAGCTGTTCCTCAGTCTAGTGGTTCTACACTTAATGCTCCTCAATCTCCTTACTGAGGGGAGCGGGGCAAAAAGTTTGTGTGCACCGTGAATGGGGTCCTTCATGATGAAGGTTGTCCGCTTCCTGCATCTAGAGGTGTAGATGTCCGTGATGGTGGGTAGGCAGACTCCAACAGACTTCTGTGCAGCCTTCATCACTCTCTGCAAAGCTTTTCTTTCTGCAGCTGTTCAGCCTCCGTGCTGCATGTTGATGCTGGAACACAGGATGCTCTGAAGACCTACTTCCACCGTTTCATTTCCCATTGGAAGTTAAGACAGCCTTACAATTCATTAGGCGTGTAACTGTACCCTAAAATCACATTTCGGTCCAGTTGACTTTCAAGGAGGGCTCGGTTCGGTTAATTTTCTGCACAAAAAAGACTAAATGAAGACCTAAAAAAATGTTTATTTTAAAAAATATGCCAAGTAAACAATACGTTTGTATAAAAATGAATAAAAGCAACCCATTTGGATGATATTTTAAATAAACAGCACTCTTTACAATAAATAAACTATACTAACAATTAGGGCTGTAACGGTACGCTAAAATCACATTTCGGTTCGGTTCAACTACAAGGAGGGCTCGGTTCGGTTTATTTTCGGTACAATTTTTTTTTTTTGACAAAATAAAGACTTACAAAATGTTTATTTTGAAAATATGCCAAAAATATGTTTGTATTGTATTGTAGTAATAAATAAAAGTGACCCATTTGGATGATATTTTAAATAAACAGCACTCTACAATAAATAAACTATATGAACAATAATACAAATCTTAATAAATACAATAACAGTCAGAACCAGAACAATAAGCAGCAACAGACTGTTTACAGTCTAACTAATCAAGTTTTTGTCCAGTAGCAGCAGTGTGGCTGTATTTGTCCTCATTACTGTACTCACAACTTCTTCTTGGTGGGACAGGTGGGACTGTGGGAACAGTTCAGAGTTCAGTTCAGTTCAGAGTTCAGTTCAGTCATCACACACTTCTTAGCTGCAGGTGGATTTCCCTGAAGTGGAAGAGAAAGCAGCTTCCTTTGTCACAGACTGGAAATAAAAAACAAGAGGTTAAAAAAAACAAGATTATGATAAAAAAATAAGATTATTTAGATAATAATAATAAAAGAACAATACCTCTTGAGCGGTTGAATCGCTCACTCTTCATCATCAGGGCAGGGCTTTAATCTGGTCCAGGGCTTGTTGACAACATCAGTTAGTTTTTTGTAGTGGACCTACCCAGGGTCAAACTAAGGTTTTTGAACTGTCCAGTGATGACCTTTACTGACCTCTCAGTAAAGCAAGACATTTACCACAAAATCATTCCATTAGTTGTAATCTGAGAATATAGTCATCAAAAGAGACTATTTCTATCTTTGATTTTATTCTAATGTAATCAAAAGAATAACTTTTGTCATTTTCATGATATATGTTATATGCTGTTATTCTTTAAATGTGAAACATCAATGTGTCATTTCTGCAAATGAAAAGGTGTCAAAGTTCAGCTAAAATGTCAAACTGACTCATACAGAAATTGTTTTTGTCGAGTTTCAGCTAAAACTCTCATCTAGCGTCTGAAAGTCTCTCACTCAGATACTTTTCCTAAACAATTTCCTTCTCTGCGCTGAATTTCACCTTGAATAGTGATAACAAGTGGACCAATGAAAAAGAGACAAGCCTCACTCCTCTCTTTGTTCCTTACTAAGTTCTAAACTTTTGCTGAAACGCTTCAGAGTTTCTGGGAACTTCAAAGAGATGTGAACCTTTCCCAAAGAGCTGGGGTACGTTTGGTCAAGAGCTAATGACCTTCGTCTTCAGCTAAGGACTGATAACCTGCTGTTATGAGTCCACGTTGAATGAGCGTAAGCTCAAAACTTTGTTATTCCTTCCTGGAATAAATTATGTTGAGCCAAAAAGCCACGACTGCCACGGCTTCTACCGACGAAAGCAAGTATCACCGACACCGACAAGGTAAACACGCGTGGAGTCCAGCTTGGACTTGCGGGACCGACGACTCGTCAGTCCAAAGCTGATCACAGCTCTTTACCAGAACCGAGGCGGACGTCTTAAGGTAAAGGAGCCGCTGTTTGCTTGCTGGAGGTGTGATGATATCTTAGCTGGACGCGTACGGAAGAGTGTCATCTGGTTTCATAAATGCAAGATAAACTTCCTCTCTTAACCTCCCAATTCTTCTTAAATCTTTCCTCCTCTCTTTTCCTCTCAATCTAAGCTGGAAACTATTTTAAGCTAAAGAGCCCACAGACTAAATATGTTAACATCCAGTATTGAAGTCTGTTGTGTTGAATTTAAGTGTGCTGACGTATTAAATTGAAAGAAAGTGAAATCATATCAATCAAGTGTAATGGTGTTAATTTAGTGATTTATTTTAAATAAATGGTAGTGTCGCCTGGCATACCAACTAAGTTAACGTGTCCATTGTCACTCTATAGCTCTGTTTATTTATCCATCATAAAGATCACAGAAATATTGGGTAAACTGAAAAAGAAAAGAATCCGTGAAATTACTATTCAATCTGAATAAGTAAGTTAATTAAGGATAAAGAGGTCAGCTTAATACTGACCCCTGTTAAAATCCTTTAGTTACATCTGGGTGGCACTATATGTGTTTAAAGACACAATATATGGTCTCCCTCATGTTTCCTTCATTTTTCATGAAGAGCTGAACTTTTTGAAGTGTTGACGTGATGAATGTCTCATAGCGACGCTCAGTAACTTTAAAGCCTGCGCATATAACAACGTTCAGACAGATTCAGAGATTTAAAAACTCATACAGCTTGTGTTATTGCTCTGGACCGCTCTGATTACCTGATGAAGTAGTTTTAATGCAGCTGTTATTAGCGCTGTTTCAGCAACAGCTGATGTTTATTCGTTCGCGTTCGGATGACTAATAGTTTCCAGCACGTTCACGTTAGACGTGTTGCTGCTGCAGAGTCTTCATGAAGCAACGTCCACACAAGCTGCGTGCGCGCTCGTCTTTTAACAAGAAAGCTATAACGTTCACAAACAGGAGACCGCACGAGATGCTAATGGCTAAATGCTGCGCATGCCGCGCGATAATAGCTCCGTGCTGAAACGCGCCCAGGAAATGTTGTTCCGCGGTGCATATATTCCCCTGTTAAGAACGTTTAATTAGTGAAAAAATAACCGAAACGGTACGTAGGTGGACCGAATCGAACATGGTGTACCGAAACGGTTCGGTACATCCACTACAACCGTTACATGCCTACTAACAATAATAAAAATCTTAATAAATACAATAACAATCAGAACCAGAACAATAAGCAACAACAGACCGTTTACAACTAACTAATCAAGTTTTATTTTTTTGTCCAAAAAGACCAACTTGTCCACATTTTCTTCCAAAAAGCATAGATCTAGTTGCAATGAATATCTCCATTGGTGGAGAAAACCACTCACTAACAACAGGTAGCAGGAATAAAGAGGTAGAGCGTTACTAATTTTGCAGTGTGGCTGTATTTGTCCTCATTACTCACAACCTCTTCTTGGACCTGCTCCCACCTGTCCCTGGAAAAGTTCAGAGTTGATTCATCGCAGACTTCTAGCTGGAGGTGATCTCTGTCGGATTTCCCTGAAGAGGAAGAAGACTACGCTGCTATCTCTGTCCCAGATTGGAAATAAAACACAGAGGTTAAAAAATGAGTTAATAAGATTATAATTTTTATTTTTAAAAAGTTAATTAGATAATAATAATAAAATAACATTGTCGGAGTCCCATTGTCTGTAGCTCTCTCCAAGATGGCCGCCAATTGACACCAGCTGACGGTCATCCATCTAATGAGGAGCTCCTCTACTTAAGGTTGCAGTCCAGTGAGATCCAACGCTAGTGCATTGTACCTCAATCTGTATTTATGACTTCAGCCAGAAAGTATTAATCTGATAAGAGTGCTTACCTTGTGATCTTGTGCCCGCAGTTTTGTGAATCCTTGGATCCTGTTTTCCGCCTGCCAGTTCCTGCCTTGTTGCCAATCACCTGACAATCCACTCTGGAGTCCTGAAGTCCTTTCAGAACCTCGACCCAACATCCCCCTGTAAGATAACAAACAGAGTATCAGTTTTGATTCCCCTATCCCACCAGAAGGATCCTGACCCTGTTCTCTCTTCCAGGCACTCCAGAGACCCCAAGTGTTCCATTTCACCTGTACATAATAAACACTGTTATAATTGTTACTCTGAGTTTTGCTTCTGTTCTGGTCTCGTACCACTCTGGTTTCAGTCGGTCCTTACAGAATGCTCCAGCCATAACCGACCCAGAACAAGACCAGAAACGAGCAAACTCAGTCCTATTCCCAGATGGATCGTATGACCATGGTCGAGGAGACACTTCAACGGGTTTTAGCTCAACAAGACACCGCACAGAAAACCATGAAGGAACTTGGAGGTATGGTTTATACTTTAACCCGAAGCCTCACACCCTCAGCTCCTGCTTCTTCCTCTGTTAAGAGACACTCCTAACACGATGCCCGAGACCGGTGCCTCAAACCAGCAGCTAATTGCAAAACCTTCTGAACTATTCTCTGGAGACCCTCAGAACCTCGACTCAACATCCCCCTGTAAGATAACAAACAGAGTATCAGTTTTGATTCCCCTATCCCACCAGAAGGATCCTGACCCTGTTCTCTCTTCCAGGCACTCCAGAGACCCCAAGTGTTCCATTTCACCTGTACATAATAAACACTGTTATAATTGTTACTCTGAGTTTTGCTTCTGTTCTGGTCTCGTACCACTCTGGTTTCAGTCGGTCCTTACAGAATGCTCCAGCCATAACCGACCCAGAACAAGACCAGAAACGAGCAAACTCAGTCCTATTCCCAGATGGATCGTATGACCATGGTCGAGGAGACACTTCAACGGGTTTTAGCTCAACAAGACACCGCACAGAAAACCATGAAGGAACTTGGAGGTATGGTTTATACTTTAACCCGAAGCCTCACACCCTCAGCTCCTGCTTCTTCCTCTGTTAAGAGACACTCCTAACACGATGCCCGAGACCGGTGCCTCAAACCAGCAGCTAATTGCAAAACCTTCTGAACTATTCTCTGGAGACCCTCATTCGTGTGGAGGTTTCCTCCTGCAATGTAAACTAGCGTTCAGAACGGCCCTTCAACTTTACACAACAGAAGCAGCTAAAATCACGTATTTCATCAGTCAACTGAAGGGTGATGCACTTCGTTGGGCAAATTCCTACTTACAGTTTAATAACATTGATTATATCACCTTTGATACCTTGTTAAAGGAATTCATCCGAATCTTCGACCGACCCCTACAACAACCCAACGCCGTAAAGCGGCTCCTTGGACTCCGTCAGGGAGGTCGGCCTGTCGCGGAGTATGCCCTAGAGTTCCGTGTCCTCGTTGCCTAGACCGGATGGAACAACCTTGCACTTAAAGGTACTTTTTTAAGTTCCCTCTCCGATTCCATCAAGGACCAGATCGCCGCTAGATCGCCGCTAGAGATGAACCTGATAGTTTTGACGAGCTAATCGACCTAGCGGGTGCTATTGACGAGCGTTTCCGAGAACGGAGAAGAGAGAAGGACTACAACTCCCGTCATCGTTCCACTTCCGGATTCGCCATGTCATCAGGTGAGCCCCGCGCCTACAAGAACTCGTTTTCAAACTACAATGTCTCAGAGAGACAGAGATCCCGTGTCATTTCCTCATCACGTTATTCCCACAGAACGTTTTCATTCATTTTCTGAACCTGAGCCCATGCAAATAAGTAAATTTTGTCTGTCTCCTGAGGAGAGACAAAGACGCAGTGACAATAATGCCTGCATGTACTGTGGAAAGACCGGGCACTACCGGAGAGATTGTTCATTCCTGGGGGGAAACGAGAATGCCCGCCAATAAAGAGAGACATACTGGTGGGCACTTCTGCTCTCTCCTCCGCCTGCCGACTTTTATTACCCACAATTATCCAAATCCACCACAATCATCATCCTGTTCCAGCTTTGTTGGATTCTGGCACAGAAAATTTTGATTAGTTTAGACTTGGTTCAAGGGTTATCTCTGCCCACTCGGGAGATTCCTCCCATCTGTATAGTTGGGGTTACTGGTGAAACGTTAGACCAGATTACTCTAAAGACTTCTGACCTTCGTCTAATTATTTCAGATAATCATCACGAGACTATAGATTTTTTTTATATTTAAAGCTTCCACTCCCCGACTTATTCTTGGATACCCTTGGTTAAAAAAGCACAATCCGACTATTAACTGGGAGTTGGGGAGAATTGAAAAATGGAGTGACAAATGTCTAGCACAATGCCTACATTCTGCTGTCACATGTCAACATGCGGAAGTTGTGTCACACGAGGAAGTAGACGTCTCTGAGATCCCATCTGTTTACCATGATTTGGCTCCCATTTTTAGTAAGCAACATGCTTTGTCTCTACCTCCCCACCGTCCCTATGATTGTACAGTTGACCTCCTACCTAGTGCCACATTACCGGCTGATGTAGTGGCAGGGCTTTTGACTTGGGACCCGAAGGACGCGGGTTCGCGCCCCGGCCACTACACACCTTGGGGGTGTCTATGAGTGTACATCTAATTCTCCAGCTCCCCGAGCGCGACTACGCTGCTCGTTACACCACCTGGTGGTGGTTGGGTTAAAGGCAGAAGACCAATTTCGTCTGTCAAGTATGGGAAACATACACAGATGACAAATGTGACAAATTATTATTATTATTATTATTATTAATCGATTGTATAACCTGTCGAGGCCTGAAAGGGAGTCTATGAAGAAATACATTGAAGAATCTCTTGAATCTGGCATAATACGTCCTTCTACTTCACATGTAGGTGCTGGGTTTTTCTTTGTGGGAAAGAAGGATAGGACTTTACGTCCATGTATTGATTATAGGGACCTTAACAATATCACAATAAAGAATAAATATCCATTACCTCTGATTGATTCCATATACGAACAACTCCCGTCTGTTGCCATCTTTTCTAAATTGGATCTCAGAAACGCCTACCATTTGGTGCGGATTAAAGAGGGGGATGAGTGGAAAACCGCTTTTAAGACACCACTCGGACATTTTGAATATGCCTTTTGGTTTGTCTAATGCACCTGTTGTGTTCCAGGCATTGATCAATGATGTTCTGCGTGACTTTATAGGGACTCGTTTTTGTTTACTTAGATGATAACCTTGTTTATTCTAGAGATGAGAAAGAGCACTGTAATCATGTACGTAGAGTCCTTCAGAGACTTTACGAGAACCAACTATTCGTTAAAGGAGAAAAGTGTGAGTTTCATGTGACATCATCGTTCTTGCGGTTCATTTTTGAGAGTGGGTGTTATCGAACTCAATCAATCAATCAATCAATCACCTTTATTTAACCAGGTAGAGCCCGTTGAGATCGAGATCTCTTTTACAAGGGTGACCTGGTCAAGTGGTCAGCAGCACACGTCACATTGGCAATAGGCTTTTGCACTTATCAAAAAGAAAATAAAGAACACTACAATCACAGTAAACAAATGTTGACAGTTCAAAACCAACAGGATATGACAGAACTGACCCCGAGAAGACCAGAGCGGTGGAGGAGTGGCCAGTTCCGGAGAAAAGGAAACAGCTTCAGTGTTTTCTTGGTTTTGTAAACTTTTACAGGCGATTCATAAAGGACTATAGCCGCATCGCCGCACCTCTCTATCAGCTTACCTCCATAAACCTGGTCTTCAAGTGGACTCCCGTTGCAGACGTTGCCTTCAACAGACTTAAAAAACTATTTTCTTCTACACCAGTTCTGTGCCATCCTGACCCAAGCCATCAATTCATCCTGGAAGTAGATGCCTCAGACTCTGGTGTGGGTACCGTTTTGTCACAACGTTCTCCCAAGGATAACAAGGTCCACCCTTGTGCCTTTTTCTCACGACTGTTATCACAGGCTGAGAGAAACTATGATGTTGGCAACCACGAGTTATTGGCAGTGAAACTGGCATTAGAAGAGTGGCACCATTGGTAGGAGGGTACTCCTACCCCTTTTTTAATATGGACAGACCACAAGAACCTTACATACCTGAGAGAGGCAAAGAGATTGACCCTCAGACAGGCACAATGGTCCCTTTTCTTTAACCGGTTTAACTTTGTTCTGACTTTTAGACCTGGCTCAAAGAATGTTAAACCAGATGCTCTCTCCCGTCAGTTCTCTTCCCCAGATTATTATTTTTTTTAGTTTATTCATTCATTTTATATAAAAAAATAATACAACATTTCACATCAAATAAATATACAACACATAAATAAAATGAAGGGTTCTCCAGACATTGATGAAACCATTATTCCACCAGTCTCTGTCGTGGGAGTTCTCACCTGGCCCATCGAGAAGGAAGTTATGGACGCTCAAAAGGATTAACCTGACCCTGGCACGGGTCCCCCGGCAAACTTTTCGTTCCCTCTAACATGAGGGGTAAGGTATTGGACTGGCTCCATTCACACAAACTGTCCTGTCACCCTGGCACCTCCCGTATGTCTCCTTGGTTAAGACTCATTTCTGGTGGCCACACTCACCCAAGATGTCAAGTCCTATGTTTCAGCCTGTCCGACCTGTGCTAGGAACAAAACTGGTAATCAACCTCCTGCCGGACTCCTCCAACCCTTGCCCACGCCCGCCGTCCTTGGTCTCATATTGCTATGGACTTTGTCACGGGTCTACCCCCTTCTGAAGGTAATACCGCCATCTTCACCATCATCGACCGTTTTTCGAAAGTTGCTCATTTCATTCCCCTACCCAACCTTCCCTCTGCTTTTGAGACGGCTCACCTTCTTATCATACATGTGTTCCGCATTCATGGTATCCCCTCTGTTATTGTGTCGGATCGGGGGCCCCAGTGGATCTCGCAGGTCTGGAAAAGTTTTTGCATCACTTTGGGGGCTACAACCAGCCTCACTTTGGGTTATCACCCTCAATCAAATGGTCAGGCTGATCGGTGTAATCAGGAACTTGAGACCGCCCTCCGGTGGGTCGCCGAACGTAACCCCTCGGCCTGGAGCAAGCATCTGATTTGGTTTGAGTACGCCCACAATGCTCACAAATCCTTTGCCATAGGTATGTCCCCGTTCGAGGCTTCTCTTGGATACCTTCCCCCCTTGTTTCCCAGTCAGGAGATCAACGTTCCAGTTCCGTCTGTCCTGCACCATTTCCGCCGTTGCCGGCAGGTCTGGCGGGAGACGAAGGTAGCCCTCTCACGTACAGCTGCTCAGAATAAGGTGTTTGCTGACTGCCGTCACTCTATGGCTCCTGTGTACAAGGTGGGTCAAAAAGTCTGGCTCTCCACTAGGGACATTCCTATTAGGGGCACCACGAGGAAGATGGCTCCTCATTTCATTTGACCTTTTCCTATCTTGAGGATCGTCAACCCGTCTGCGGTGCGTCTTCAACTCCTCTCATCTATGCAGATTCACCCCACGTTCCACGTCTCTCAGGTCAAGCCGGTCTCCGAAAGCCCTCTGTACCCACTCTCCGACCTTCCTCCTCCTGCCCGGCTGATCGACAACCACCCGGCCTTCACTGTCCGGGCCATTTTGGACATTCGCCGCCGTGGTTGGGGTTTTCAGTATCTGGTTGATTGGGAGGGTTATGGGCCTGAGGAGCGGTCTTGGATTCCCCGCTCGTTCATCCTGGACCCCAGCCTCATTACTGCCTTCTTCAACGCCCACACGGAGAAGCGCCGCGGGCCGCCCAGAGGCGTTTCTTGAAGGGGGTACTGTCGGAGTCCCATTGTCTGCAGCCCTCTCCAAGATTGCCGCCAAATGACACCAGCTGATGGTCATCCATCTAATGAGGAGCTCCTCTACTTAAGGCTGCAGTCCAGTGAGATCCAACGCTGGAGCATTGTATCTCAATCGGTATTTATGACTTCAGCCAGAAAGTATTAATCTGATAAGAGTGCTTACCTTGTGATCTTGTGCCCGCAGTTTTGTGAATCCTTGGATCCTGTTTTCCGCCTGCCAGTTCCTACCTTGTTGCCACTCGCCTGTCATTCCACTCTGGAGTCCTGTCGTCCTTCCAGAACCTTGACCCAACATCCCCCTGTAAGATAACAAACAGAGCATCAGTTTTGATTCCCCTATCCCAGTGGTGGGCGCATGAACGCTATGTAGCGCTAAAGCGCTAATCCGTTTACAGTGGACCTAAACTTTTTGTCAGCGTTTTTGTGAATTGACTAACTTTTATAATTCATAAGCGGATTTGTGCTATTTTTATTTAAAATGCAGTACCGCTAATAACTAATTATCTATCAGTAAAAACCAATAAACTTATTTACAAGCTCTTATGCTGCTTGTTTTACCTTTTTCCCCACCGTAAACAGCAGAGAGGAGGAAGGGTGTGAGGGGGAGGGGGGCAGAGCTGAGAACAGACTCGGATCTACCATGTAGGTAAATGCCTGGGGGTCCCATTTCAGCAGTGGCCCCGGCCCCGCCTCGCCCCGTGCAGTCACCTACATCACTAACATTGATCCTGCTTGTTAATGTACATTTAACATAAAAATAATTATAGTTAC
>JBBPBX010068040.1:1200-19248 GCA_038048925.1 Garcialebias charrua | reverse complement strand
TATATATATATATATTGTGATTGTTTACGGTGCCAAAAATTACAATTTAATTTGTTAACAAATTCCATTAACATTAAATAAAGTAAAACAATAACATATATTTTTAAGCAATTTGATAAACCAAAGTAATGATGTGCAGAATTGCCTCCACCCTAGCAAAAAAAGAAGAAAAAAAAGAAAAGAAAAAAAGATTTTTAAATGAATCTTTATTGTAAAAAATATATACAGGATATATATTGTTAATTGTTTGTTGTTTGATCATCTATTGTTTGTTGTGCAAAATGTTGTGCTTGTGTTTTTGCATAAAACAACTATTGTTTTTTGTTTTTGTTTTATATCTGTCTCTGATTTAATGGAGCTTTTTTATTTTTATTTTTATGAAAACTGCCACAACAGCCTGTGACCAGTGGCAACAGTTTATTTATTGAAATAAAAAAATAAAATGAAAACCTTTCCCAAATTATATATTTGGTGACAGGGTTTCTGCCCGACATTGATGATTGTTTTTGTGTTATTGTGGTTTTTATGTGTTTGTAATGTATTTTCACACTATGGCTATATAGTTTTTGTTGTTACTATACATACTGTATATGGATTAGTATATAATATGATATTTTTGTTTGAACAATTTGTTATCACTTACAGCAAATAAATATACATAAAAGTTAAAATACAAAAATACACTGTAATGAATTAAATAGTTTTAGAGTTTTGTGTTATAGTGTGAAAAATTCACTGTTAGAACAATAAATTCTTCACATTCAAACAGGATACAGCTTTTATTCTAGGTTTCAGTAATACACGTGTACCTGAATGGAGGGAATGTACAGAAGCGTAGAACTGGCCCATGATATAAAATTATTGTTGAGCCCAAAAATAATTCTATAACATGGGACAGCTCTACGCTTTGGTACAAAAAGTGAAAGGAAATAGTAAAAACAAAGTTTCAATTTGTAATTTATTTTCACTTAAAGACCGTGTAAAGTGAATTTCAACATTTTCTTAAATAAACATTATAAATGTGATAATTGTAATCTTGTAAATGAGTAAAAAGTCTCAAAATTGTAGCTCAATTAATTTTGGAGTTATAGAGCAAACTGTGTATAAACATATTTCTGGTTCAGGATTTTTTAGGCGTGTTTTAAACGTGACCGCGTTTCGTCACGCGGTCCTCATTAGTAGAGCCCCCACCCCCTGCAGCTCCGGCCGTATAAATTCGCCTCGGTGGAGCCGTTCACTCGCGAATCGCAGATAGCATCAGATAGCAATAGCATAGATATTTTGTTCATTGTTAGCTAGCTAATCAATTATGCCTCGTTCGTGCATCTTCCCTGGATGTCGCAATGGTCAGGGCACCCGTACAAATCATAACATGTTTTTATACCACGTGGTTTTATACCAAGTATCTGTAATGCCTGGATAGGTCAATGGATAAAGCGCTTGCCTTCCGTCCCAAACCCCACGGGTTCAAATCCCGCATGGTACAACTCTTTTTTTTTTTTTTATTCATTCCAGATTAAAAACACACAAGAAAACTATTTACAAAAACAGCGTAACTCTTGGAAAAAGTAGCTGCTGTTACAGACAGAACTCGGATAAAAACAGAGCAGGTTTACTGGCTCTGCTGTCTGCCTCAGTGCCTCTCCACTGTGGGACACGAGCAGGACCAGCGCAGCTGCCTGAAACCACGCCCACGCACTGACACGCCCCTAGCGTTCCAGACCAAGAGAAAATAAGGTTTTTTCATGATTTTTGAGACTTAATTTTATAAGGTAAACAATGTTTTTAATCAGTCAGATTTAAATGGGTGATTAATAACACATATTTATGCCATTTGATTAAGCCATTTGAGGTGGCCGTTTGATGTTGTGGTTTAACCCATTTGAGGTGGCCGTTTGAGCCGTGAAGAAAAGGCAGCCAAAACCTTCCATTGTGAAGACCTGCTGCTGCATGTGTGTTAAGAAGAGGAAGCTGAAACCTTCCGTTGTGACCTGCTGCTGCATGTGTTTTGAGGGGAGGAGGCTGAATCCCTCTGAGGCTGAATCCCTCTGATGTGGAAACCTGCTGGGTGCAGAAGACCAGGAGCCGTGAGTGTTCTGCTGGACTGAGTTTTTTGTATTAAAGAAGCTGGTTTTTGAGAGGTGCAACATTTTTTCTTTAATCACCTTTTTTTTAGGACACAGACTCCAGAGAGCCTAAAATAAACATTGTTTTTTTTAACATCCTTTCTGTGTCTGGTGTCCTTGTGTGCTACGTGCCCTCGGGTCGTAACATATAATGGGGGCTCGTCCGGGATTGGACTAATTGACTAATGAGCTATTTTTTTTCTCCCCTAATTTTTGATGAAAATATAATGAACGCCTCATCTAGGATTTGAACGAGAACGAGATTTCACAATCTATTTTTTTTTTCTCCCCCTAATTTTTGGTAAATTATAATGGGAGCTCGTCACATGTGCTATTTTTGGAGCTGTTTTTTTGCATTTTTGAGCTGACTTTGTGGTGCGAATTGTGTGTTCGTTGTCAGCTGGCTCTTTTTGAAACGTTCAGGGGTTGCTCGGACGTTAAAGTAGTCTAAGTGTAGGTCTTTCTGGTGGTGAGCTGTTTAACACAGTTTTTTTTCTGAAACAATGGGGTTCGATGCGGAGATTCGTTTAAAGGAATTGGAGTTAAAAATACGTCGAATGGAATTCGATGCCAGAAAAGCTAAGGCTGAAGCAGTCGTGAGGAAAGCAGAGTTAGAGCAACAAACTGCTCTGAGAGAGATGGAGATTAAGTTTAAGCAACGAAAATTAGAATTGCAAAATAAGAATTATCAGAGAGAGTTAGAGCTAGGTGTTGAACATGTCCCGTTGTGTGAGGTGAGGATTCGCCCACTGTTGAGTTCTGGAGAAGCTGAGTTGGGACTTTGCTCTAGTATTTTTGTTGCTGAGAACCATGAACCTAAACTTGAGAAACCTAAACTTGTAAAACCTGAACTTGAGAAAAGTGAAAAACTTGAGAAAAGTGAAAAACTTGAGAAAAGTGAAAAACTTGAGAAAAGTGAAAAACTTGAGAAAAGTGAAAAACTTGAGAAAAGTGAAAAACTTAAGAATGACTTGATGGTGGATTTGGATTTGGTCACTCAAGAGGTGTCACCACTGGTGGACATGCAATGTAGAAATGATGATGATGATAATGATGACATTGATCTGAGTGACTGTTTTTTGTTTTCCTCTGAATCAGGAGACGTCCTAGAGAACACTGTAGCAGAGGAGCCAAGCCTGACTGTCCATCCTGCTCCTCTGTGTACTTTTTCATCATGTTCACAGGAAGTTGTGAGTGTGCTGCTGGACATCGTGGAGCCTTTAGCTGAATCAGCAGCAGAAAGTGATAGTTTGCTGTCTGTGGGTGATGACCTGATGGAACAGTTTGAATTTGTAGACAGTGATTGTGTTAACTCTCAATGCTTTGTCTGCAGGGTGCCTGATGACAGTGCTGGTACAGCTACAATGATGTTACTGTCAAGTGATGGAACTGATAACACAGAGGCGGACAATTTCCCTCTGGTTGTTGGAAAAAACCCTGATCTTCAGTCTGACATCACTAAACTGAATGTTGGTGAGTGTGCAGCTAAAAGGAGGCCTTGTGATGTACAACCTGACCGGCGACGCCTTTTTGGGTTTCAGGTATTCTGAAGGCAACTGTTAGTTGTGTGTGATGTGTGTTTTTTTTTTTTTGCTTGTTGTTAGTGTTGAGTATAGATGAGATTTTTTTGGTTTCATTTACATGGGTGATGAGCATGGTGGTGTATGGCTGCATCTCCCATGTAAATTCTTATGTGGGGGGGTGTTACATGCCCCAGGCATGTAATTTATTTTAGTAAGAGAACAAAATTGTTTAAAGGTTTTGAGGTTTTGTTTAAATATTTTGAGCAGAGGCATGAGCTCTTTAGAGGTTGAGCATGAGCTGTTTAGAGGCTATGAGCCTAATTGATTGCAGCTGGTGCTCATTAGCTGTAGGTAGAGGTAGTTGCTCTCTCTCCCTTTATTAGGTCCAAGCCACACAGCAGAGAGTGAGGTTCAAGCAAGCAGAGGAGTTCAAGCAAGCAGAGGGGTTCCAAGTGAGAGTGGCAGCAGGAGGAGATCCATGCTGCATGGGGAGCTGAGGTTCCAGCAGCCCCAGAACCAGATGCAGATGAATGAGCAGCTGATCCAAGCAGCTGCAGCAGTCTGGGATGAAGGAGCATCAGGCCTGATGAAGGAACAGCAGACCTGATGCAGAACCAGCAGACCTGATGCAGAACCAGCAGACCTGATGCAGAACCAGCAGACCTGATGAAGCAGCAGCAAAAGCAGCAGCAGTGTGAAGAGGAGCCATGAAGCCATTTGTTTGAAGCAACAGGAGGAGGCTGTTTGATGATGTGGTTGAAACCACATGAGGAGGCCGTTTGATGAGCCGTTTGGAGCCATTTGAGGTGGCCGTTTGATGAGCTGTTTGGAGCCATTTGAGGAGGCCGTTTGTGAGCCGTTTGGAGCCATTTGAGGTGGCCGTTTGATGAGCTGTTTGGAGCCATTTGAGGAGGCCGTTTGTGAGCCGTTTGGAGCCATTTGAGGTGGCCGTTTGATGTTGTGGTTTAACCCACTTGAGGTGGCCGTTTGAGCCGTGAAGAAAAGGAAGCCAAAACCTTCCATTGTGAAGACCTGCTGCTGCATGTGTGTTAAGAAGAGGAAGCTGAAACCTTCCGTTGTGACCTGCTGCTGCATGTGTTTTGAGGGGAGGAGGCTGAATCCCTCTGAGGCTGAATCCCTCTGATGTGGAAACCTGCTGGGTGCAGAAGACCAGGAGCCGTGAGTGTTCTGCTGGACTGAGTTTTTTGTATTAAAGAAGCTGGTTTTTGAGAGGTGCAACATTTTTCTTTAATCACCTTTTTTTTAGGACACAGACTCCAGAGAGCCTAAAATAAACATTGTTTTTTTTAACATCCTTTCTGTGTCTGGTGTCCTTGTGTGCTACGTGCCCTCGGGTCGTAACAGTGACAAACTAAAAACACACATTTAATTTCACTTTACACGGTCTTTAAATTGTAAAAATTATGAAATTATTCTGATTCTTGTTGAAACATGGGGAGAAACAAGTGAAAAACTGTCTTCAATGCAGTTTAGATTGAAAACATTATTGTGGATAAAACAACAAGTAGGGCTTTAAGCTGTTGAATTTTGTACAGAATAGTTAAAACATCTCATTTTTACTGTATATCTTCAGTAACAGGTCTCTTTGGATCCCAAGCATATGAAAATAAAACTTTTTACACCACAGAAAAAAACATGCATTTCTGTCCAAATTATTTTGAAACCTGTTGCACGTATCATAATGCAAATACCTATTGAAATAATTATGACGTGCTCTGTACAAACAAAACTATGCTCTAACAGAGAAGATGTATAGATCGTGTTGCTGTGCTTTTAGGATGTTAACAAAACAAATCAGTGTATTAGCAGTTGATCCGACCCACACCGTCGACAAAAGAGAAATACAGTCAGCAACGTCGTTTAGTTCCTCAAAGGCTATTTTAAATTAACTTCTTAATACCAGTGAGTAAATCCAAACAGGTCATGCCACATTGCTGTAGGTGTTAATTTCTGTCACTTGTCTAAAATGTGTCGGAGCTGTGTATTATTATGTTCACACATTAAATACAGCATCTTGTCAACTTTACTTTCATTTCAGACTGCGGCACGATTAAAATGTTTTTCACTTAATGTCTCCAGCACATGCTGACATGCTGAAAGGAGTGAGAAAGGTAATAGTGCAGGAATACACTTGATATGACTGAAAAATATGATGTTCATCACATGCAAACACATTTAAATTTGATAACAAGATGCACTTGAATATTGTTAAAAGTCTCAACTTTTCTGCTCGCTAAGCTGCAAAACAAAACCTACCTTTGTGTCATTTTTTTGCAGTTTCAGAGCATCTTCTTCACACTGAGCTTTCCCAAAGCATCTGGTGTTAGTCTTAATTTTCACTCCATCATCTTTAAACAGATAACAGATAACAGAAAGATAACAGGCTCGTCTCCAGCCTGGGTCACACGCCTGGCAGTCCGGGCCTGGGAGACAGGGATAATAAAACCATTGTGAAACATAAATATAACGTCATTTTTCATTATGACAACTTTGTAAAGTCAAACAGGACTGTAGTCATGTGTAATTTGGCAGATTGGATATAGGAATTACCTGCTACAGGATTTATAGCTAATTTATTTTAAACTTAATTTTAAAATATATTTTTATGTTGACTCTGATTCTCACGTGTTAGTCGGGGGTGTGTCGGTGACCTTGAGCATTCACTCTGGCTGGCACAAACACACCCTCTCTCTCAGACAAAGCCTTTCTGTCTAATACAAAGTGGCTCTGTTGTGCACTGGGGGGTACAGCTTCCACACACGTGGACAGGATTTAACCCGTTATATTCAGACAACTAGACCTCAAGACTGTAGAGATTTACTGATTGGTTTGAAAGTGTAGATTTTAGATGTAGATTTAAAACACTTCTTTAAAAAGTCTTCAGTTGATCCAAAATGCTGCTGCCAGAGTCTTAACTGGAGTTAGTGGGAGAGATCATCTCTCTCCAGTTTTAGCTTCTCTCCATTGGCTCCCTGTCAAGTCCAGAATTGAATTCAAAATCTTACTTCTAACCTACAAACCCCTCAACAACCTAGCTCCATCTTATATTTGAGATCTTATTACCGGTATTCCATATTTTACTAACAGATCAATTTGCTCTCAGACTGCAGGTTTACTTGTGGTTCATAGAGTTTCAAAAATCAGAATGTGAGGAAGATCTTTCAGTTCTCAGGCTCTTCTTTTGTGGAACCAACTTCCAGTTTCTGTCCATGAGACTGACACATTGTCCAGTTTTAAGACTGGGATTAAGACTTTCCTTTTTGATCAATCCTATAGTTAGGGTTGGCTTGCTATGCTGCCATAGGCTTAGACTACAGGAGGACACACTGACCTCATTTCCTTAAATTAATTATTAAAATTGAATAGTTTTTATTTGATACTTTTTCTATCTTAACATGTGATTCTCGACCTGCCATTGTGTATCTGTTCCTCCTTCCTGTTCTTCTCAAACCCAGCCGGTCGAAGCAGATGGCCGCTTGTCCTGAGCCTGGTTCTGCTAAAGGTTTCTTTCTCATGAGGGAGTTTTTCCTTTCCACAGTCGCCTTCATGCTTGCTCAATATGAGAGTGATGGAGTTAAATTCAAAGCAGTCTGCTCCTCAGATAAAAAGTGTTAACTTGTTATTTTTATATATGCATGTTTCTGTTCAGTGTCCTGAGATGACTTTGTTGTGACTTGGTGTTATATAAATAAACTGAACTGAATTTTGATTTTAGTAAAAAATTTAAAACATGAATATCTAGAAAAGGTAAAACAATTACGGTATAAATAAAATGTCTCAATAAATAAATGTAATTTTGTTAATGAACAAAGCGTCACACTTTTCTCAAGCCCACAAAGAGTGAGTCCAGATGCAGATCCTATGGTGAGTGCAAAAATACCTTTATTAAAGAAAAATGTAGGACTTACAGAGGAATAATGCCACTGTCATATAACCAATTCAAAAACATGAACGTCAACCAAGAACTCTGTCTAACTAAAATTAAATTGTAACGTTAACACAGACATTAAACAACCTAGTGTAGTCCTCAACGTGTAATCAGTGCTGCTGCACACAGGAATGGAACTGAACACAATAAAAAAAAGCTACAGACATAATGACTGAACAGAACACCTGGGGAGGGAATGCAGGAACAGGTGTGCAGCATCATACACTAAGGAGGGGCCACAGGGAAAACTGAACCTGAAACTACAATAAACCTGGAAACAAGAATAAGAATAAACACAGACTGCTGTGAAGATTCTCAGTCGTCCAGGACATGATAAAATCAAAAAGGCGTTCAATACAAGATCAACTGAACTTTATTTAGAGTCTTTATTTAGAGTTATTAAGTTGGACTTTATTTAGAGTTATTAATAAAGTCCAGTTGATCTTGTATTGAACGCCTTTTTGAATAAACACAAACACACAAAAACTAATGAGTGAACCCAATCCTCACATAATGTACCTGTACTTATTTTAAAGTACACGCTTGACTAATTCAAATATATAACTGTTTATAGATATTGTAATGCCTAATTTTAGTAATACATATTTTCATTTGACTACCGGTACTACCTTTCTCTAAATGTGCATTTTTGTCTTAAGCATTTAAGAATAGCTCAGAGTAAACTATAAAATGAACAGAATCTTTTAGTGCTCAGAGTATGAGTTGTGAATGACTCTGTTACTACCACATGAGATTGTAGCTCAGTGTCTGAAACGGATTGTGCTGCAGCCATTTTTGTGTTTGCTCATGCTGTCCACTGGTCCATAAGTTATTTGGGACACTCACTCTCACACACACAGGTGGGCGACAAATAAAGTGACAAAATTACAAAGATACCAGCAACACAACATCAGATCTCTGTAATGAGGTACAGATGTTTAAGCAGATGTTAGCTTGAATAGGCCATTTCCTAAAATTACATCAGCAGATGCTAAAGACAAACTTTATTTTAGTCTTGCAGGTTCAAGTGTGCATCCAAGCACAGTCCATGTGTAAGTATTAAACACCTCGCTTAGATATGACACCGTGAGCGCGCAGCCTCAAGCACCAAAGTCTGATCGGTTGTTGTGGGATTCTCTCCAGAATGTTCTATCTGAATCCCAGGATGGTGGATGAAACTTCCAGCGTCTGGTCCTGTCTCTAGTTAGAATATTCAGTTTATTTTTATTTACCGGTATACAACACCAAATCACAACAGAAGTTGTCTCAGAATACTATACAAAAACATTCAAATACACCCAAAAGCCAATTAGTAAACGTTATTTATCTAATGGAGGAAGTTAGCAGACGTGTTGGATCTTCACTTTGTTACAGTCCCCATACTGAGCAAGCACAATGGTAACAGTGGAAAGAAAAACTGAAAGTTATGCACCATAACTCATGTTCCCTGAAGGAAGGGAACAAGGTGCAACCACATGACTATGGAAATTGCGCCCCCGCGCGGTTCACTTGAAGAAATACAATCACGCCTTTTAAGGTAGGTGGGCGTCAGCAAGGAGGCCCCGCCCTCCTTCCATAAAAGAGGCTGACAACCCACCCTCATCTTCTAAGTGCACTTCACCGAGCTTGGGCATTGAAAGGGCAAACATGGGTTGCACCTTGTTCCCTTCCTTCAGGGAATATGAGTTATGGTGCATAACTTTCAGTTCCCTTATCAGTCAGTCCACTGTGGTGCACTGCAACCACATGACTATGGGAACACAATTCAATCACACCCTGGAAATGCTCTGGAAATGCATGCTTATGAGAACTTTTGCCTTAGACAACAGGCATCAGCTGCTCATTTCTCTGTGGTAGAGAGAACAGCTTGAGTCACGTCACGTGCTGTGACATCTAGACTGTAATGTTTCACAAATGTGTTTGATGATGACCAGTTAGCAGCTGCACAGATATCCGCTACTGGAACACCTCTGAATAAGGCCCAGGAAGTGGCTAGGCCTCGGGTTGAGTGAGCATGTATCCCACTGAGCACCTGCTGACCTTTGCTGCTGTATGCCCTCTTAATGGCCTCAGTCACCCAGTGGGAGAGGCGCTGTTTTGACAGGGCTCTGTCTACAGCAGGATTAGCGAAACAGACAAACAGCTGATTCGTCTTGCGCCAACTGTTAGTTCTCTCCATGAAGGCGCTCAGAGCCCTCACGGGACAGAGCGCGTTCAGACGCCTCTGCTCTGTTGACAGAGCAGGGGGAGGAGGAAAAGTTGACAGTTCAAAGTCCAGACTTCTAGGATTTCAAAGTCAAAAAAAGTCAAAGTCAACTTTATTGTCAGAACTGCAATATGTACAGGACATACACAGGATTGAAATTGTGTTTCTCTCAGTCCCTCGGTGCAACAGTAACCATTTAAACACTAAAACACTGAAACATTTAATAAACATAAGCATACAATAGTAAAAGTGTAACACTGTCCTGAGTTTTTGCATAGTAGTATAAAAGTATGAAAATTTACACCAACACTAAAACACTAAACATTTAATGAACATCGGGGAGGAGACTGAGGAGTCTCCAGGCTCGAACCAGCAGACTGAGAGACAGCTCTGTTCATCAGGCAGTCTGGATGCTTAACACTCTGCCAGCTCTGCCCTCCCTCCCCCTTGTACTGCCTTAATCACAAAAAACTTTCACACATTACCACACACACTGCCTGGACTCTGCGTCATCAATACAGGTCATTCACTCAACTCACGGTCATGTGCTCATTCAGTTTGCACTACTTCTCATATTTGCACTAATGTTTGTATTACATTACTGCCTATAGTCATACTACTGTTTACATTTACTGTTTACATTTATTACTACTGTTTACATTTATTACTACTGTTTACATCTAGACTTTTTATATCTACACTACTGCTGATATACAGTATATATTCTTTTTACTAGCCTTATTGCATAATGCCACTTTATCTCTATACCAATATCAAATACCTCATACATATACTGTGTACATTAACCTCATATGCTGCTTTGTCACTCTTTACAAATGTCAAATGCCAGAACCTTCATTTATTTTATAGATATACTTTTTATACTTTATACTTCGGGACAGTATTACACTCTATTTCATTTTATGATTATGTTTATTAAATGTTGGTGTTTTTGGTGTTGGTGAAACTTTTTATACTTTTATACTACTATGAAAAACTACTATGCAAAAAAACTCAGGACAGTACTAAACTTTTATTATTTCATTTTATGCTTGTTTATTAATTGTTTAGTGTTTAGTGTTTAAATGGTTACTGTTGCACCGAGGGACTGGGAGAGAAATGCAATTTCAATCCTGTGTATGTCCTGTACATATTGCAGTTTTGATAATAAAGTTGACTTTGACTTTGACTTTTAAACATAAGCATAAAATGAAATAATAAAAGTGTAATACTGTCCTGAGTTTTTGCATAGTAGTATAAAAAGTATAAAAAGTATATCTATAAAATAAACTGAAGGTTCTAGCATTGACATTTGCAAAGAGTGGCAAAGCAGCATATGAGTTAATGTACACAGTATATGTATGAGGTAGTTGATGTTGGTATAGAGGCAAAGTGGCATATGCAGTAAGGCACATAAGGCACATTGGGCATCCTTAAATAAGGCTAGTCAGAGAATACTGTATATGTATCAGCAGTAGTGTAGATATAAAAGTAGTGTAAATGTAAACAGTAGTAATAAATGTAAACAGTAGTAATAAATGTAAACAGTATTAATAAATGTAAACAGTGAATGTAAACAGTAGTATGACTATAGGCAGTAATGTAATACAAACATTAGTGCAAATATGAGAAGTAGTGCAAACTGAATGAGCACATGACCGAGAGTTTAGTGAATAACCCGTTTGATGACACAGGGTCCAGTGTTTAAATTCTTTGTGTTGTATGGTAATGTGTGAGAAAGTTTTTTGTGTTTTTTGTGTGTAATGTGTAAGAAAGATTTAGAGTCGGGACTTTAGGCACATAGGCAAAGTTTGGATGCAGGGTGACCTTTGACCCATCTGGGGCAAATCTAGTACACATTGGATGTACTGATAAAGCGTGAAGGTCTCCCACATGCTTTGCTGAGCACAAAGCTAGGAGCAATGTAATCCTGTAAGATAACAAGTATATCTTAATGCTGCTAATAGGCTCGAATAGTGGTTCACACAGTGCGTCTAGCACAAGAGGCAGATCCCATTGAGGGGCCAAAGTCCTGCGTGGAGGCCTTTTCCTTAGCACGCCTTTCATGAACCGTATCATGAGACGGTGGGCACCAGGAGATTGACCTCCCCACCCTTTGTGGCATGCCGAGACGGCAGATAAGAAGACCTTAATGGTGGAAAATGAGCATCCCTTCTCCAGCAGTTCCTGCAAAAAAGGGAGGAGCTGGACTAGGTCGCAGGAATTTGGAGTGATATTCCTCTCCAGATACCAGGTCTCAAACACACGCCACTTGCATAGATAGAGGGTCTGAGTGGACTGTGCTCTCGCTCCCTGTATTGTGTTTACCACATTACTGGGCAGACCAGAAGCCATTAACCGGTCCCTCTCAGCGGCCAGACCTAGAGCTGCCACAGTTCTGGACGTGGATGCAGTATCTGTCCATGGGCCTGGGTCAGCAGGTCCCTGTGGAGGGGCAGCTGCCATGGTGTCCCCACCAGTAGTGAAATCACTTCTGCAAACCATGCCTTCTTTGGCCACTTGGGAGCCACCAGTATGAGAGAGAGAGCTCCCCTGCGTACACGCTCCAGCATTGCCTGAATTAGGGGGACAGGAGGAAAAGCGTAATACCTCCTCCCCGCTGGCCAGCTGTACATCAGGGCATCTATCCCCAGTGGTGCAACTGAGTCCCGTATCAAATGGAACAGGACGCAGTGCGTGTTTTTTCTGCAGGCGAACAGATCTACGTCTTCTTTCCCGTATTGTGCCCATATCTGGTCCACGATGCGTGGGTTCAGGCGCCACTCTGAGGGGAAGAGGGACCCCCTTGATAGGGCATCCGCCCTATGGTTTAACTCGCCTGGCACGTGGGTTGCCCTCAGTGACAGAACCCTGGAGCTGCACCACGTGAGAAATTTGTTTGTCAACCTCAGGAGGGGTTGGGACCGTGTCCCTCCCTGCCTGTCTATGTAGCACCTGTTATCTGATTTTATCAGGACATGTCGGTTTGAAATCAGCCCCTTCCTGAAGAAGTGTTTCAGAGACAAAAACACTGCTCTTAGTTCCAGGAGATTTATGTGTAGCCGGGCCTCTTGCTGGTTCCAGACACCGCGGGTGTACTGGTTCCTGCAGAGCACTTTCCACACTGTTTTTGATGCATCTGTCGTCACAAGGACCCGGGACAGAACCCTTCCCAGTGTGACATCTGTGCTGAACACTGTGGGGTGCCTCCATGGTTCCAGGGCTTTCATGCACTCTGGGTTGACAGTCATCCCCCTCGTCCGTCGAGGAGGGGCAAGCTACGTTTGTTTGTTGAGCCAGATCTGAAAGGGCCGCATATTTAATAAGGCCAGAGGAATGCAAACTATTCCTGCTGCCAGGAGGCCGAGCAGACGCTGGCGGAGCTTGAGAGATACTGTCCTACCTAGCTGAAAGCATGTTAGGTAGAGTTGCAGGGCTGAAACCCGTTTCTCTGAGAGCTTGGCTCTGTACAGAATGGAGTTCAGCTCTACTCCCAGAATTACGGTAATGTGAGATGGCGACAAATTGCTCTTCTGTAGGTTCAGAACAAACCCTAGAGCTTTCAGATGAGCACAAAGGCTAACAGGTAGGCGTGTGGCGTAGTTAGCTCTGCTAACTGGGTGACGAAGCAGCAATAAGTTGTCGAAGTCAACAAAACCCTTGTTAGCACGAAGGCTAGCGGGCGGGCGCATGGCACAGTTAGCTCTGCTAACTGGGCGACAAAACAGCCAAAAGTTTTTGAAGTCGACGAAACTCGGCTAGCGTCCGCTAAGCCGAATGCTCGCAGGGAAGTCCCTGTGATGCTCTGGGCAGGGAGCAAGCTCACCTCCGATCAAGCAATCCAGTCATGCGAAGACTGGCCTTGACAGGCTGTCTTATCTCAACACGCCTGCTGAAGTTTTGTAAACTTGACAAGCTCGCCCCTCCCAACCCTTCTGCTGAGGAATTCCACAGACTTTACAGAGGAGCCCAGATTAATAAACATCAGGGCTGCCAACTTTTCAAAAAGCCAAAGAGTGAGAATTTTGTTTGTGTGTGTGTGTGTGGGGGGTGGTGCGGCAGCGCGGCGGCAAGGCGGCGGCAGCGCGGCGGCAACGCGGCAACGCGGCAACAGGTTTGATTGTGCTGGTGAGCTTCACCTGCCCTCATCCTGTTGGCTACATCCTACAATAGAAATTGACTGAAAATGACTCCCTACACTCTACTTTATAGATCTGTGTCAGATTGAAATACTATTTCATATTTGAATATGTATGGAGGACCGAAACTGACATAGTTAGAAATAAAAAGTAGAAAGAAATATATTAATGGATGAATAAATAACTAAAACATATAAAAACCAATAAATAACTTAAAATGCACCAATTAAATAAAAAAGGAAACCTTTCCTGGATCAGCTCTTCTCCTATTGGTCAACAGACAGGATAAAGCAGAATCCACATGCAGATGTCTGTGCTGCCTCAGTTTAGTTTAAGGTTTAGTTTAAAACAAAAGCACAGGTGTTTTCCTGTTTGCTTTGTTTTAAACTAAACTTTAAACTTTAAGTGCATATATTCATTTAATGGTCTATTTATATATTTCTGCTTTTATTTCTAATAATGTCAGTAAGTCCTCCATAAATGTTAGTATTTACCACCTTTTTGACTGTGTTTTAACTGTTACTGTACATTGTATGAAGAGCATTTTATGATGTAGGTTTAGTCAAAAATGACAAGAGGAAAGTTAGAGACATTCTTCATTTTCCAGTGGGTTTAGCAGAAAATGTACATATCAACAGCGAAACAGCAACAAAACATATAAATACAGTGCCTAAATGGTAAGCAGATGAGTTGTAAACAATTGAATTTTAAGTGTTTTGAACTGTGTGTTCACACAAAAAGCTGGGAACAGCTGGAATTCCTCAAGTCTCATATTTTGTGTGACTGATTGTACAGGCCTGTGGCCTTCTTAGAGGCCTTGATGATTGTAGATGACGGCTCCCACTTCAAGCATGGCTCCAAATCAGCCATCTTTCTAGCCATGATGGAGGAGAGGGTACCATCTAGTGCCAAGCTATTCCTAGTCTTTGTTTTGTTGAGGCCCACCACCGAAAAAACCCTCTCTGCATCAGCATTCGAATGTGGGAGGACGAGGACCAGCTTTGAGGTGCAGCAAGCCTTGGAAATCTGAGTACTCCTGTCAACTGTGACAAATGAACCAAGAATACAATGGAAATATGCTCCCAAGTGACGTTTTCTTTTAAGTCCTTTAGCCAATTGATCCCTGTATCACTGTATCTTCCATAGTGCTTCAAATGTACAGGTATCAGTAATGTTTGAGAGGCTATTTCTACTGTGTTCTTGGTGTTAAAAAATAAGCTTTACCTTATCTTTCCATATAGCCATTTCAGCCCAGAAACTCTCCATTTCAAATTCTTCTGGGTGCTGCAGTGGTGGCAACGTCATTGTCTGGTACTCCAGAAACTCCTCTGCCAGTAGCTCATGCTCCTCTGGTCCATGGTAGGGGAGCAGGTGGGGAAACCTATGTATGAGCAAAGAGTTACACGTTTTTTATTTTCTGATAGTCATCAACCAACAGCAGAAAATAAATAAAAGCATTTTAAAAGAAAAGCCACATAGGGAAATCTCATTTACATAAAGACAAAATGCCTTGTAAAATTCAAGATAAGTAGTAATTATTGAAAAACCCTAACCTCTCAACAAAGTAAAGGACGTCATCTATGCTGCATTCAGACCTCTGTCGAACATCAACATACGTTACATGTCTCAGTAGTGGTTCCTGTAGGGGCAGCTTCTTTATGGCATAGTCTAGAGCTCTGAGCAGAAATGTTAAAGCAGCCTCATGGAAGTTATTTGTTGTGGTGTGATGTCTCCATCATCTAGCAACTTGTTCAGCTTAGCCCTGGTGGTGAAGCCAATGTTCAGCTTTCTTCCTGCCAAACAAATAGAGCTAACATAAATACTGTTATGCTAATGATCAGAGAGACATATTGGACAAGAAGTCATGTTAGGCTGATTGGTAACTCTAAATTGACCCTGGGTGTGAGTGAGACAGGTCCCTCTTGTAAATGAGTCCCCGTGGCTCAACGAGGCTAGCCTGTATAAATAAAGGTTGAATGAATGTGGTGTTGGGCTACTGGGAAAGTCATTCTTAATAAAATTAATAAAACTTAGCAGGTTTCTCATCAGGAGGTGAGCACCATATTGGGTTCCCCCATACTCACTTGTAATATTAGTTATCAAAAATAATCATGAATAATTTGCTGAGAGTTGCTGCTCTTGGGGGTACACTGTTTGTTGCTGTTCTTCTGCCTGTCCTGTCTCCTGGTCTTCCATGTATTCTTCTGTTGCTCTTCTGCTTGTTGTTGTTCTGTTGGTTGTGTTTCTCTCTGTCTTTTCTGACTTTGCTCGTTTGTTAAATAAAACAAAATGCTTTGCTTTTGTCCCACCGATGGTCTTATTTTACTGGACATTTTAGAATCCTTTAAATGGTTAATCATCATGCTGGTTTAATAAATGTACTCAGTTAACAAGATACCATTATCTACTGGTGTTTATTCTTAATTTTCAATTCAATCTTACCTGCTCTTGGTGCTTCGTCAGTAACTTTCTGCTCCATGGAAACTTCCTGCAAACAGTTGCAGGTAGATGGAAGGTTGGAGCAAAAATACGGACTGGATAACAACGTGGATGTTCTCCACCAAGGGTTGTGGTGAAAACGTGGAGCGGACTCATGTATTTTCCCAATACGGAAGTGGAACGGAGTTGAGATTTTGACGTTTGTCAGTTTTCAGCGTGAGAAATGTGAATGCGGCGTGAGAGCGTGTGAAACCCCTCGAATGCGTGTGTCTCACGGTCATTGCATGAGAGTTGGCAGCCCTGAAACATTCTGTCATCATTTCAGGACTCACCTCTGACCGTCCTCGGCAGAACACAGATCTCAGAGTGAGAATCAGAGTCAGAGAGTCTTTATTGTCATTTGCACCGCATGTGGTACATGTGATGAAAACAAGATTATGTACACAGGGTCCCAGTTACATCCAACACCAAATGCAAGAGAAAAACAGTAATAACATCTAGGATTAACTAAGAAAAACATCAACTAGTAATACACTAAGCCCTAATGTAGTAGAAAAACATCATTATAAACAGCAGCACGAACATGAGTCTGTATGAGCAGATGGTCACAGATGAACACAGCAACAAGAAAACAGATCAGCATCAGCATGATGTGATATTTTGCAGTGATTATTCTTATTATTTATTTATTCATGAGTCTAACAGCCTCAGGGTAGAAGCTGTTCCTCAGTCTAGTGGTTCTACATTTGATGCTCCTCAACCTCTGTCCTGAGGGGAGTGGGGCAAAGAGTGAGTGTGCTGGGTGAGTGAGGTCTTTCATGATGCAGGTGGCTCTTTTCCTGCATCTGGAGGTGTAAATGTCTGTGATGGTGGGGAGACTGACTCCAACAGACTTCTGTGCAGCCTTCACCACTCTCTGTAGAGCTTTCCTCTCTGCAACTGTGCAGCCTCCATGCCACATTGATGCTGGAGCACAGGATGCTCTCCACTGCACACCTGTAGAAGGAGGTGAGGACTGGGCTACTCAGACCAGCTCGTCTCAGCCGTCTGAGGAAGTAGAGTCTCTGATGACCTTTCTTGATCAGGCTGGTGGTGTTGTTGCTCCAGCTGAGGTTATCATTCATGTGTACACCCAAGTACTTGTAGCTGGAGACCACTTCCACTGCAGATCCACTTATGTTCAGTGGGGTGTGGGTGTGTTTGTTCCTTCTGAAGTCCACAATCATCTCCTTTGTCTTCTTCACATTCATGTGAAGGTTATTCTCTTTGCACCAGCTCTCCAGGTGTTCCACCTCCTGTCTGTAGCTGGACTCATCATTGTTTGTGATGCATCCCACCACCGCTGTATCATCTGCAAACTTAACAATATGACAGCCTGGATGTGTGGCTGTACAATCATATGTGAGCAGAGTGAACAGAAGAGGGCTCAGCACACATCCTTGAGGAGAGCCAGTGCTGAGGGTAATGGTGGAGGAGGAGAAGTTGTGGATCTTCACGGACTGTGGTCTGTTTGTTAAGAAGTCTAGTACCCAGTTACAAATGGAGGGGCTTAGTCCAAGTGTAGATAGTTTGTCTATCAGAGTTTGGGGGATCATGGTGTTGAAGGCAGATGTGAAGTCCACAAAGAGCAGACGCACGTATGAGTCCTTCTCAGGTGGGTGAGAGC
>JBBPBX010068039.1:8640-19248 GCA_038048925.1 Garcialebias charrua | reverse complement strand
CTGTAGAAATCTGCAGTACCCTACAGTACTCTGTAGTACCCTGAAGTACCCTGTAGAAATCTGCAGTACCCTACAGTACTCTGTAGTACCCTGAAGTACCCTGTAGAAATCTGCAGTACCCTACAGTACTCTGTAGTACCCTGAAGTACCCTGTAGAAATCTGCAGTACCCTACAGTACTCTGTAGTACCCTGAAGTACCCTGTAGAAATCTGCAGTACCCTACAGTACTCTGTAGTACCCTGAAGTACCCTGTAGAAATCTGCAGTACCCTACAGTACTCTGTAGTACCCTGTAGAAATCTGCAGTACCCTACAGTACTCTGTAGTACCCTGAAGTACCCTGTAGAAATCTGCAGTACCCTACAGTACTCTGTAGTACCCTGAAGTACCCTGTAGAAATCTGCAGTACCCTACAGTACTCTGTAGTACCCTGAAGTACCCTGTAGAAATCTGCAGTACCCTACAGTACTCTGTAGTACCCTGAAGTACCCTGTAGAAATCTGCAGTACCCTACAGTACTCTGTAGTACCCTGAAGTACCCTGTAGAAATCTGCAGTACCCTACAGTACTCTGTAGTACCCTGAAGTACCCTGTAGAAATCTGCAGTACCCTACAGTACTCTGTAGTACCCTGAAGTACCCTGTAGAAATCTGCAGTACCCTACAGTACTCTGTAGTACCCTGAAGTACCCTGTAGAAATCTGCAGTACCCTACAGTACTCTGTAGTACCCTGAAGTACCCTGTAGAAATCTGCAGTACCCTACAGTACTCTGTAGTACCCTGAAGTACCCTGTAGAAATCTGCAGTACCCTACAGTACTCTGTAGTACCCTGAAGTACCCTGTAGAAATCTGCAGTACCCTACAGTACTCTGTAGTACCCTGAAGTACCCTGTAGAAATCTGCAGTACCCTACAGTACTCTGTAGTACCCTGTAGAAATCTGCAGTACCCTACAGTACTCTGTAGTACCCTGAAGTACCCTGTAGAAATCTGCAGTACCCTACAGTACTCTGTAGTACCCTGTAGTACTCTGTAGTACTCTGCAGTACTCTGTAGTACTCTGTAGTACCCTGTAGAAATCTGCAGTACCCTACAGTACTCTGTAGTACCCTGAAGTACCCTGTAGAAATCTGCAGTACCCTACAGTACTCTGTAGTACCCTGTAGAAATCTGCAGTACCCTACAGTACTCTGTAGTACCCTGAAGTACCCTGTAGAAATCTGCAGTACCCTACAGTACTCTGTAGTACCCTGAAGTACCCTGTAGAAATCTGCAGTACCCTACAGTACTCTGTAGTACCCTGAAGTACCCTGTAGAAATCTGCAGTACCCTACAGTACTCTGTAGTACCCTGAAGTACCCTGTAGAAATCTGCAGTACCCTACAGTACTCTGTAGTACCCTGAAGTACCCTGTAGAAATCTGCAGTACCCTACAGTACTCTGTAGTACCCTGAAGTACCCTGTAGAAATCTGCAGTACCCTACAGTACTCTGTAGTACCCTGAAGTACCCTGTAGAAATCTGCAGTACCCTACAGTACTCTGTAGTACCCTGAAGTACCCTGTAGAAATCTGCAGTACCCTACAGTACTCTGTAGTACCCTGAAGTACCCTGTAGAAATCTGCAGTACCCTACAGTACTCTGTAGTACCCTGAAGTACCCTGTAGAAATCTGCAGTACCCTACAGTACTCTGTAGTACCCTGAAGTACCCTGTAGAAATCTGCAGTACCCTACAGTACTCTGTAGTACCCTGAAGTACCCTGTAGAAATCTGCAGTACCCTACAGTACTCTGTAGTACCCTGAAGTACCCTGTAGAAATCTGCAGTACCCTACAGTACTCTGTAGTACCCTGAAGTACCCTGTAGAAATCTGCAGTACCCTACAGTACTCTGTAGTACCCTGAAGTACCCTGTAGAAATCTGCAGTACCCTACAGTACTCTGTAGTACCCTGAAGTACCCTGTAGAAATCTGCAGTACCTTACAGTACTCTGTAGTACCCTGAAGTACCCTGTAGAAATCTGCAGTACCCTACAGTACTCTGTAGTACCCTGAAGTACCCTGTAGAAATCTGCAGTACCCTACAGTACTCTGTAGTACCCTGAAGTACCCTGTAGAAATCTGCAGTACCCTACAGTACTCTGTAGTACCCTGAAGTACCCTGTAGAAATCTGCAGTACCCTACAGTACTCTGTAGTACCCTGAAGTACCCTGTAGAAATCTGCAGTACCCTACAGTACTCTGTAGTACCCTGAAGTACCCTGTAGAAATCTGCAGTACCCTACAGTACTCTGTAGTACCCTGAAGTACCCTGTAGAAATCTGCAGTACCCTACAGTACTCTGTAGTACCCTGAAGTACCCTGTAGAAATCTGCAGTACCCTACAGTACTCTGTAGTACCCTGAAGTACCCTGTAGAAATCTGCAGTACCCTACAGTACTCTGTAGTACCCTGAAGTACCCTGTAGAAATCTGCAGTACCCTACAGTACTCTGTAGTACCCTGAAGTACCCTGTAGAAATCTGCAGTACCCTACAGTACTCTGTAGTACCCTGAAGTACCCTGTAGAAATCTGCAGTACCCTACAGTACTCTGTAGTACCCTGAAAAAGTACCCTAAGTACCCTGTAGAAATCTGCAGTACCCTACAGTACTCTGTAGTACCCTGAAGTACCCTGTAGAAATCTGCAGTACCCTACAGTACTCTGTAGTACCCTGAAGTACCCTGTAGAAATCTGCAGTACCCTACAGTACTCTGTAGTACCCTGAAGTACCCTGTAGAAATCTGCAGTACCCTACAGTACTCTGTAGTACCCTGAAGTACCCTGTAGAAATCTGCAGTACCCTACAGTACTCTGCAGTACCCTGAAGTACCCTGTAGAAATCTGCAGTACCTTACAGTACTCTGTAGTACCCTGAAGTACCCTGTAGAAATCTGCAGTACCCTACAGTACTCTGTAGTACCCTGAAGTACCCTGTAGAAATCTGCAGTACCCTACAGTACTCTGTAGTACCCTGAAGTACCCTGTAGAAATCTGCAGTACCCTACAGTACTCTGTAGTACCCTGAAGTACCCTGTAGAAATCTGCAGTACCCTACAGTACTCTGTAGTACCCTGAAGTACCCTGTAGAAATCTGCAGTACCCTACAGTACTCTGTAGTACCCTGAAGTACCCTGTAGAAATCTGCAGTACCCTACAGTACTCTGTAGTACCCTGAAGTACCCTGTAGAAATCTGCAGTACCCTACAGTACTCTGTAGTACCCTGAAGTACCCTGTAGAAATCTGCAGTACCCTACAGTACTCTGTAGTACCCTGAAGTACCCTGTAGAAATCTGCAGTACCCTACAGTACTCTGTAGTACCCTGAAGTACCCTGTAGAAATCTGCAGTACCCTACAGTACTCTGTAGTACCCTGAAGTACCCTGTAGAAATCTGCAGTACCCTACAGTACTCTGTAGTACCCTGAAGTACCCTGTAGAAATCTGCAGTACCCTACAGTACTCTGTAGTACCCTGAAGTACCCTGTAGAAATCTGCAGTACCCTACAGTACTCTGCAGTACCCTGAAGTACCCTGTAGAAATCTGCAGTACCCTACAGTACTCTGCAGTACCCTGAAGTACCCTGTAGAAATCTGCAGTACCCTACAGTACTCTGCAGTACCCTGAAGTACCCTGTAGAAATCTGCAGTACCCTACAGTACTCTGTAGTACCCTGAAGTACCCTGTAGAAATCTGCAGTACCCTACAGTACTCTGTAGTACCCTGTAGAAATCTGCAGTACCCTACAGTACCCTGTAGAAATCTGCAGTACCCTACAGTACTCTGTAGTACCCTGAAGTACCCTGTAGAAATCTGCAGTACCCTACAGTACTCTGTAGTACCCTGAAGTACCCTGTAGAAATCTGCAGTACCCTACAGTACTCTGTAGTACCCTGAAGTACCCTGTAGAAATCTGCAGTACCCTACAGTACTCTGTAGTACCCTGAAGTACCCTGTAGAAATCTGCAGTACCCTACAGTACTCTGTAGTACCCTGAAGTACCCTGTAGAAATCTGCAGTACCCTACAGTACTCTGTAGTACCCTGAAGTACCCTGTAGAAATCTGCAGTACCCTACAGTACTCTGCAGTACCCTGAAGTACCCTGTAGAAATCTGCAGTACCCTACAGTACTCTGCAGTACCCTGAAGTACCCTGTAGAAATCTGCAGTACCCTACAGTACTCTGCAGTACCCTGAAGTACCCTGTAGAAATCTGCAGTACCCTACAGTACTCTGTAGTACCCTGAAGTACCCTGTAGAAATCTGCAGTACCCTACAGTACTCTGTAGTACCCTGAAGTACCCTGTAGAAATCTGCAGTACCCTACAGTACTCTGTAGTACCCTGAAGTACCCTGTAGAAATCTGCAGTACCCTACAGTACTCTGTAGTACCCTGAAGTACCCTGTAGAAATCTGCAGTACCCTACAGTACTCTGTAGTACCCTGAAGTACCCTGTAGAAATCTGCAGTACCCTACAGTACTCTGTAGTACCCTGAAGTACCCTGTAGAAATCTGCAGTACCCTACAGTACTCTGTAGTACCCTGAAGTACCCTGTAGAAATCTGCAGTACCCTACAGTACTCTGTAGTACCCTGAAGTACCCTGTAGAAATCTGCAGTACCCTACAGTACTCTGTAGTACCCTGAAGTACCCTGTAGAAATCTGCAGTACCCTACAGTACTCTGTAGTACCCTGAAGTACCCTGTAGAAATCTGCAGTACCCTACAGTACTCTGTAGTACCCTGAAGTACCCTGTAGAAATCTGCAGTACCCTACAGTACTCTGTAGTACCCTGAAGTACCCTGTAGAAATCTGCAGTACCCTACAGTACTCTGCAGTACCCTGAAGTACCCTGTAGAAATCTGCAGTACCCTACAGTACTCTGTAGTACCCTGAAGTACCCTGTAGAAATCTGCAGTACCCTACAGTACTCTGCAGTACCCTGAAGTACCCTGTAGAAATCTGCAGTACCCTACAGTACTCTGTAGTACCCTGTAGAAATCTGCAGTACCCTACAGTACTCTGTAGTACCCTGAAGTACCCTGTAGAAATCTGCAGTACCCTACAGTACTCTGTAGTACCCTGTAGAAATCTGCAGTACCCTACAGTACTCTGTAGTACCCTGAAGTACCCTGTAGAAATCTGCAGTACCCTACAGTACTCTGTAGTACCCTGTAGAAATCTGCAGTACCCTACAGTACTCTGTAGTACCCTGAAGTACCCTGTAGAAATCTGCAGTACCTTACAGTACTCTGCAGTACCCTGAAGTACCCTGTAGAAATCTGCAGTACCCTACAGTACTCTGCAGTACCCTGAAGTACCCTGTAGAAATCTGCAGTACCCTACAGTACTCTGTAGTACCCTGTAGAAATCTGCAGTACCCTACAGTACTCTGTAGTACCCTGAAGTACCCTGTAGAAATCTGCAGTACCCTACAGTACTCTGTAGTACCCTGAAGTACCCTGTAGAAATCTGCAGTACCCTACAGTACTCTGTAGTACCCTGAAGTACCCTGTAGAAATCTGCAGTACCCTACAGTACTCTGTAGTACCCTGAAGTACCCTGTAGAAATCTGCAGTACCCTACAGTACTCTGTAGTACCCTGAAGTACCCTGTAGAAATCTGCAGTACCCTACAGTACTCTGTAGTACCCTGAAGTACCCTGTAGAAATCTGCAGTACCCTACAGTACTCTGTAGTACCCTGAAGTACCCTGTAGAAATCTGCAGTACCCTACAGTACTCTGTAGTACCCTGAAGTACCCTGTAGAAATCTGCAGTACCCTACAGTACTCTGTAGTACCCTGAAGTACCCTGTAGAAATCTGCAGTACCCTACAGTACTCTGTAGTACCCTGAAGTACCCTGTAGAAATCTGCAGTACCCTACAGTACTCTGTAGTACCCTGTAGAAATCTGCAGTACCCTACAGTACTCTGTAGTACCCTGTAGAAATCTGCAGTACCCTACAGTACTCTGCAGTACCCTGAAGTACCCTGTAGAAATCTGCAGTACCCTACAGTACTCTGCAGTACCCTGAAGTACCCTGTAGAAATCTGCAGTACCCTACAGTACTCTGCAGTACCCTGAAGTACCCTGTAGAAATCTGCAGTACCCTACAGTACTCTGCAGTACCCTGAAGTACCCTGTAGAAATCTGCAGTACCCTACAGTACTCTGTAGTACCCTGAAGTACCCTGTAGAAATCTGCAGTACCCTACAGTACTCTGTAGTACCCTGAAGTACCCTGTAGAAATCTGCAGTACCCTACAGTACTCTGTAGTACCCTGAAGTACCCTGTAGAAATCTGCAGTACCCTACAGTACTCTGCAGTACCCTGAAGTACCCTGTAGAAATCTGCAGTACCCTACAGTACTCTGTAGTACCCTGAAGTACCCTGTAGAAATCTGCAGTACCCTACAGTACTCTGCAGTACCCTGAAGTACCCTGTAGAAATCTGCAGTACCCTACAGTACTCTGTAGTACCCTGAAGTACCCTGTAGAAATCTGCAGTACCCTACAGTACTCTGTAGTACCCTGAAGTACCCTGTAGAAATCTGCAGTACCCTACAGTACTCTGCAGTACCCTGAAGTACCCTGTAGAAATCTGCAGTACCCTACAGTACCCTGAAGTACCCTGTAGAAATCTGCAGTACCCTACAGTACTCTGTAGTACCCTGAAGTACCCTGTAGAAATCTGCAGTACCCTACAGTACTCTGTAGTACCCTGAAGTACCCTGTAGAAATCTGCAGTACCCTACAGTACTCTGTAGTACCCTGAAGTACCCTGTAGAAATCTGCAGTACCCTGAAGTACCCTGTAGAAATCTGCAGTACCCTACAGTACTCTGTAGTACCCTGAAGTACCCTGTAGAAATCTGCAGTACCCTACAGTACTCTGTAGTACCCTGAAGTACCCTGTAGAAATCTGCAGTACCCTACAGTACTCTGTAGTACCCTGAAGTACCCTGTAGAAATCTGCAGTACCCTACAGTACTCTGTAGTACCCTGTAGAAATCTGCAGTACCCTACAGTACTCTGTAGTACCCTGAAGTACCCTGTAGAAATCTGCAGTACCCTACAGTACTCTGTAGTACCCTGAAGTACCCTGTAGAAATCTGCAGTACCCTACAGTACTCTGTAGTACCCTGAAGTACCCTGTAGAAATCTGCAGTACCCTACAGTACTCTGTAGTACCCTGAAGTACCCTGTAGAAATCTGCAGTACCCTACAGTACTCTGCAGTACCCTGAAGTACCCTGTAGAAATCTGCAGTACCTTACAGTACTCTGTAGTACCCTGTAGAAATCTGCAGTACCCTACAGTACTCTGTAGTACCCTGAAGTACCCTGTAGAAATCTGCAGTACCTTACAGTACTCTGTAGTACCCTGTAGAAATCTGCAGTACCCTACAGTACTCTGCAGTACCCTGAAGTACCCTGTAGAAATCTGCAGTACCTTACAGTACTCTGTAGTACCCTGTAGAAATCTGCAGTACCCTACAGTACTCTGTAGTACCCTGAAGTACCCTGTAGAAATCTGCAGTACCCTACAGTACTCTGTAGTACCCTGAAGTACCCTGTAGAAATCTGCAGTACCCTACAGTACTCTGTAGTACCCTGAAGTACCCTGTAGAAATCTGCAGTACCCTACAGTACTCTGTAGTACCCTGAAGTACCCTGTAGAAATCTGCAGTACCCTACAGTACTCTGTAGTACCCTGAAGTACCCTGTAGAAATCTGCAGTACCCTACAGTACTCTGTAGTACCCTGAAGTACCCTGTAGAAATCTGCAGTACCCTACAGTACTCTGTAGTACCCTGTAGAAATCTGCAGTACCCTACAGTACTCTGTAGTACCCTGAAGTACCCTGTAGAAATCTGCAGTACCCTACAGTACTCTGTAGTACCCTGAAGTACCCTGTAGAAATCTGCAGTACCCTACAGTACTCTGTAGTACCCTGAAGTACCCTGTAGAAATCTGCAGTACCCTACAGTACTCTGTAGTACCCTGAAGTACCCTGTAGAAATCTGCAGTACCCTACAGTACTCTGTAGTACCCTGAAGTACCCTGTAGAAATCTGCAGTACCCTACAGTACTCTGTAGTACCCTGAAGTACCCTGTAGAAATCTGCAGTACCCTACAGTACTCTGTAGTACCCTGTAGAAATCTGCAGTACCCTACAGTACTCTGTAGTACCCTGTAGAAATCTGCAGTACCCTACAGTACTCTGTAGTACCCTGAAGTACCCTGTAGAAATCTGCAGTACCCTACAGTACTCTGTAGTACCCTGAAGTACCCTGTAGAAATCTGCAGTACCCTACAGTACTCTGCAGTACCCTGAAGTACCCTGTAGAAATCTGCAGTACCTTACAGTACTCTGTAGTACCCTGTAGAAATCTGCAGTACCCTACAGTACTCTGCAGTACCCTGAAGTACCCTGTAGAAATCTGCAGTACCCTACAGTACTCTGCAGTATGAATGCACAATACAGGTATTGGGTTTTTGGCCATTATCCAATATGTTAAAAGTTATTTGGCTGATTACCGATATTGATATTTTTAATATACAGGTAGTCCCCGATTTACGAGCGCTCTGATCTGCGAGGTTCCAGACTTACGAGCTGCGAATTTTTGGAAAAAACGAAAAAAATACTGAGTTTTCATGTGTTTTTTCACTACAGTTAGTTAGTTAAGCATATAAACACACGTTTCCGATCATTTTTATGCACTCAAAAGTAGTTTTTAGATGAAAATAGAGTGTTTTTAGTCGCGCTAGCGAAAACCGTTCCAATTTACGAGCGGATTTCCGGATTTACGAGAGAAATGGCGGCCGTTCCAAATTACGAGATTTCCGGTTTACGAGCGCCTCGTTGTAACGGATCTCGCTCGTAAATCGGGGACTACCTGTACAGTGTTTTTCGGCCTCTGCGTTAGTTTTTTGCATAATTTACATGCGCTGCAACTTATAGGCCAAAGCAACATATTTATGGATTATTCCCCATATTTATAAACCTTTTTTTGTTGGAGATAGGACCATATTCATCTGCTCTTTGTGGACTTCACATCTGCTTCAACACCATGATCCCCCAAACTCTGATAGACAAACTATCTACACTTGGACTAAGCCCCTCTATTTGTAACTGGGTCTTAGACTTCTTAACAAACAGACCACAGTCCGTGAAGATCCACAACTTCTCCTCCTCCACCATAACCCTCAGCACTGGCTCTCCTCAAGGATGTGTGCTGAGCCCTCTTCTGTTCACTCTGCTCACATATGATTGTACAGCCACACATCCAGGCTGTCATATTGTTAAGTTTGCAGATGATACAGCGGTGGTGGGATGCATCACAAACAATGATGAGTCCAGCTACAGACAGGAGGTGGAACATCTGGAGAGCTGGTGCAAAGAGAATAATCTTCACATGAATGTGAAGAAGACAAAGGAGATGATTGTGGACTTCAGAAGGAACAAACACACCCACACCCCACTGAACATAAGTGGATCTGCAGTGGAAGTGGTCTCCAGCTACAAATACTTGGGTGTACACTTGAATGATAACCTCAGCTGGAGCAACAACACCACCAGCCTGATCAAGAAAGGTCATCAGAGACTCTACTTCCTCAGACGGCTGAGACGAGCTGGTCTGAGCAGCCCAGTTCTCACCTCCTTCTACAGGTGTGCAGTGGAGAGCATCCTGTGCTCCAGCATCAACGTGTGGCATGGAGGCTGCACAGTTGAAGAGAGGAAAGCTCTGCAGAGAGTGGTGAAGGCTGCACAGAAGATGTTGGAGTCAGTCTCCCCACCATCACAGACATTTACACCTCCAGATGCAGGAAAAGAGCCACCTGCATCATGAAAGACCTCACTCACCCAGCACACTCACTCTTTGCCCCACTCCCCTCAGGACGGAGGTTGAGGAGCATCAAGTGTAGAACCACTAGACTGAGGAACAGCTTCTACCCTGAGGCTGTTAGACTCATGAATAAATAAATAATAAGAATAAACACTGCAAAATATCACATCATGCTGATGCTGATCTGTTTTCTTGTTGCTGTGTTCATCTGTGTTCATCTGTGACCATCTGCTCATACAGACTCATGTTCGTGCTGCTGTTTATAATGATGTTTTTCCACTATATTAGGGCTTAGTGTATTACTAGTTGATGTTTTTCTTAGTTAATTCTAGATGTTATTACTGTTTTTCTCTTGCATTTGTTGTTGGATGTAACTGGGACCCCGTGTACATAATCTCGTTTTCATCACATGTACCACATGCGGTGCAAATGACAATAAAGACTCTCTGACTCTGACTCTGATTTTCATTCTTTGAGTGAAAATAAATTTTTGAACAGTACCATTTTCAGCCACTTGATGGCAGCAGAGTAGTATTTTTTTTTATTGCAATATAGAACATGAACAAAATAGAACACAGAACTAATTATAAACACAAATACAGCAATCAAGGGTATTACAGAACATAAAACAGTATTTTACAAAGTTAAAATCAAATCGGTGCTTGAGGGTTGTAGTTCTTGAAAGGCAGTTGTCATTTGAATGGCTTTAGCATTTGAGC